>JAXCEX010000105.1:0-87197 GCA_038382965.1 Ceratocystis huliohia | reverse complement strand
GGGGGGGGGATTTAGGGGTGTATGTGGAGGTGCGAGTGACGGGGGAGTGGTGGTTTTTTCTCCGATCCTGGGGGATTGGGGGGGGGGGGGGGGCGGGGAGGAGTGAAGAAGATAGATCATGGATGATATTGGATTGGGTCTCGTGCAGTTTGGTTGGAGCCCATAGCAAGCAAGCAATAGGCCAACCATGCGCGTTCAACTCAGCCTCCAACTTCCTAGCCAGCGCCAAAGGATACAGGTACAGATACAAATTGCTCTACTTTTATTTTGGCTTCTCCGCATGTCAACATCCGTTCATGCACTCCAACCACCTGATGTCTCTCCGTCAATATCCTGGCCCGCTGTATTCTTGGCATTGGTTGTGCATGGCTGGTGTTCTTTTGTTCCCGCTTCCTGCGGCCCATAACTTACGTACAGTCAATGACGGGGCCTGGTAATATTTTCTCTTCCTCTGGCTATTTGAGCATCGGCTCGGCGACTCGGCCTGTTTGTTTTTTTGTACAGTGGCCGTTGATGCTTGGCCGTGCGGGGCTGACAACTGAGTCCTGTTTCGTGCTGGCTGTATTGGGTGTGGCCTTGCAGTGATCCGAGGCATCTCTGTTCCTCGTCCGGTTTTTCTGTGTATCGTTTTTTTCCCTTTTTTTTTTTCTCTTTTTCCCTCCATCATGACTGTATAACATCGCCTAGCCTTTCTGTTAGTTTCGGATTCCTAATACGGTAAATAATATGGGAATAGCATTTACAGGGCGGGCGAGCAGGCAGACGGGCGCAAGCTAGCCTAGAGGGGGAGCTTGCTAGTACAAATAAAAATAAAAAACGTTGAAAAAGGAAAAAAAAAAAAAAAACAAAAAAAAAAAAAAAAAAAAAAGAAAAAAAAACCGATGGGTTGGGATGAGGGCCAGGATTTGCCAGAGACCACAGCTCAACAGCAGAGGCTAGGCTATTATTTGCTCTACCTTGTTATGTCTATCCTCCGTCTGCCCTGTCTCCTCTGCCTGCTCTGCCTCGATAGCATCAACAGCAGGGTGACTGACTCTCACGCACCACTCCCATGCAGCTTGCCAGCGCATTAAAAGAGGAGATGATTAGTGCGCAGGGTCCTGGAACCAAACAACAGGCGGTCTCATATGCCTGCTATCGTCTCTTTATCCAACAACAGATAGAATAATGACGACACATACTTCAACATGAAAAGCCACGTTTTAAGTGAAGTGAGCAGAATGTAAACCCTGTATAACAACTTGGACCAATGTCTTTGTAGATCCCAATCAACTGAAGAAGGTCGAGAAGCAGTCAAACAGCCCACTAAAAGTGGTCCATGACTTAGGGGAGAGGGGGCAGGCTAGGGTCCGCCAAGGGCCTAGTAACCTAGTATAGCCTAGGGCATTAATAGCACACGCTAATAAGCTCTTCTTCTTTTTACCTTGTTTCTCTCGCGCCCATTATTGTCTCTTCCCTTCTAGCAAATACACAACGCATAAGGCGAGGTGACTCTTTGTTGGGATTTTACCTTTGACAACCCACTTGCGCTGCTACCTATCCCGGTCTCAATGCTGTGTCCCTGTTTGGATCTTTAATTCTGTTATGTTGCATGTTTTGCGTTGTATGCTGCTTGTTCTCTTGCTTGGCCTGTCTTTGCCTCCCTCCAGCAACCTATGCCTATACACACTGAAGCAACCATGCACACATATGCACCTCGCAATGTTATGGATGCATGTATGTACGTACGCACGTATGAATCCATGTATCTACGTACCTACGTATGTGTGTTTGCATGCTTGCACGTTTGCATGTATGAATTAATGTTGCATGTATACACAAATATATGTCAGTGCATACTTCCACAAATGCGGGTGTGCAGACATAGCACACGTTATACAATGCACGATATGCTTGTACTCAGCGTGTCCTCTTCCCCTTTCTTTGTACAGCGTCACCTGTATCCCCCCACCCAGGGCCCATTTCAGACTTGCTCAGTCTACTATTGCTCTATTTCATTCACCATCTTGTTTCTGTTTTTCAAACCTATATCTGCGTCTCCTGGCGATTTTCGCAGCCATTAGACCAGACTATATACGGGCAAGTAACGCCCAGTAGTCCAGCTGTACTTGTACTGTATGTACAGTAAACTGTGTGCACCTACACAACACACATTAAGCACAAATTCTTCGTCATCCATCTCTCCCTCCCCCACACCCAAACCCTATGCAACGGCCCGCCCTCCCTGCTGCCCTTTCCTCAGTCATGTAAGAGAACATAAACAAGGTGGTATGGTGGGTGTGTTTGCCATATGAAAGTTAAAATCTATAAACGAATAAGGTGGGAAGTGGGCTGGCTGTAGGCTCCTGCGTGTCTATAGTGTTGTGTTGTGTACATACATACATACATACATACATAGGAGGGACTAGGTGGATGGGCTGTCAACTCCCCATGGTGCCCTGGCCCCTTACCTTTGAAAGTCTAGAAGCTGGAAGCCTAACTAGCAGCTTTCAATGCCGGCTAATACGTGTACGTGTGTATTCTTTCATGCTGGCCAGCCAGCTTTTCTTCCATGGCCTTGATGGCCTCCATAGCCTGCACTATGCCGATGCCAAGACCCCATGCCCATATACCAACGTGATGAACATGCCTTTTTCTCTTTCAGGCCAGCAAGAAAGAAATAGCAAAACATGAATGCCAAAGCGCCCTCCTGGCTTCCACCCTCTCTTTTTTGCGTTTTATTCTTAGTGTGCAGCCACACCGCATGCTGCACGCTGCACACTGCAAAAGACAGTGCGCGCCTCTCCCGCGGAGAACAAGGAGAGTAACAAGACAGGAGAAAAAGTCAACGTTTCCCTAGGCTATAGACCCAAGACCCCTTCCATCTCCTTCCCGGAGCTTCAGGGTTGGGTGCTCTTAACGGCTCCTACGTGCCGGGCTAATAGGTAACGTGGTCCTCGCCCTCGACCTCGCCTGCATCTGTTTTTTTTTCTTACTTTTGGCCCTGTGCATAATCGGGCCCCAAATTTCATTTCCTCGTGTTTTAAAGTCAAGGGAACAGAGACTATTGCAATGTACTGCTTGCTATCTATCATATTACCATGTCCGCAACTTTGAGTCTCAAAAGTCTAGACCGTGACAGTGCTGTTTAGGGCCAGTCCCATCCATCCACAACCAAGTGAAAACCCAAATTCTACAGCCCTCTCTCATGGACCGCTCTGACCTGCACAGACTTCTCATGCCCTCTGCCATACTTACGAAAGGCAAAGGAAATGTTTAGGCAGACAGACTCCTTGCCTAATGCCGTGGTGCCACCTCCATTTCTGATTGCTTTCAATGTGTATGTATTAGTGTGTGCATGCTCCGGTCAATGTGTCGCCCCCAAAAATCCCAAGATCTATTATCTTAGTATCTATCGATACATCTTTTCTCTTCCCCTCCTCTCCTGGCTCCGTCTTCGTGTTCCTCCTTCTATCCCTCGTCAGTAGACCCTGGTCGACATGGATACAACGTAGATCTTCCTCTTGTGTTCTTCTTATTTTCGGCTTCCTGAGCCTGCCTGGTTAGAGGTCAGCAACTCATTCGCAGGTCAAACTTCCCGACAATTTGTCTTTACTTTCCCAGAAAAAGAAAAAGTGCAGAATCATTGCCAAATAGAGATGTGGAACTAACACCCTGGATGGTGACGCTGTCGCCTCCACCATGTTAAGCGACAAGAGATGAATACTGCAACAAGAGAACGAACGGAGAAGGATATCCATGATCAGTGGGCAAAGCCGCGTCAGCCGGGTGGTGAACAAACCGGTTGTCTCCTTGCATTCAAATGTTATTTTAATACTCCTACAAGTCTTGCAACACTCCGCTTCTTTGGGTGGATAATATGAGGCTGAGGCTTGATCGACGCATGCATATACATATATATCACGACGACGAAGACTGGATCCAAATGCAAGAAAAGAAAAGAAAAGAAGAAGCAAGAAAAAGAAACCAAAGACAGGTAAAGCCAAGCCCAAGGCCTCCCAAAGGCTCTATTTTCCTACTTATTAATTTTGTTTCCTCTCGCCTTTACGAGTCCTGTCCCTTGTCGTCCTGTGTCTTCTCTACCTATGCTTCAAAGCCTCAAGCTTGATCGCCTTCCTTCTCCCCTGCTCTCAAAGGTTTGTGTTATTCCCAGGCCCAGAAGCCCTTTATTCCCGGGCCCTTTGTAATTGTCACTTGAGCAAGAAAAAAAGCCAAGAGGAGCAAGGGAGAGGAAAAATAAAGAGAAGAAAAGAGAGGAAAGGAGGAAATAAGAAGAGAAACAAGGTTTCCGGATTGTCAAGGGGTGGAGTGGAAGCTTGATAAACAGGTCAACAATACGCGAGGGGAGGAGGTAAGGATGCAAAGAAGAGAAGAAAAGAAAAAGAAAGCAGAGGTAGGAGAGGAGGAGGTTCAGTATTGATAGTTCGCTCTGTTCAGGTAGACGTTAAAAAATACAACAACAACAAGGAGGAGGTTCAAGAATAGCTGGAAAACACGGCAAAAAGAATTCTCGGTTGCCTTCAAGCGGATTTGAACCGCTGACCTCGACATTACTAGTGTCGCGCTCTGCCAACTGAGCTATGAAGGCGCACAGTTTGACGGCTGTTATCTCTTACTAAAAAGGGCAAAAACTGAAGTGTAACGCAAAAAAAAAAAAAAAAAACTAACTGCCCCTCTATAAGTAAATGGCTTTGAACATAAATCAAATTAATAAAAGCCCTCGCTGGCGTGTACCTGTGCTTCGCCAATGTAGAGGCCGCTCCAACAAACGTCGGATACCTACAGTATCAGGTGGTAGCAGAGATGGTCTAGCTATTAGCTAGCACATGTCCTGCAAAGAACTGACAGGCCATATCACCGGGCATCAAAAGTATGAAGCCAATGTGGTAACACGACAAAAAGAAAGCCATCCCGTTCTTGATATCGCCCTCGTCTCTCACTCACTCTCTCACTCACACTCGCCCCCCTCCCCCCCTTTGCCGTGCCTACCCTGAGCTTAAGCACCCGGCTCACTCCCCCCTAGTCCCCTAGTCTTCCGTAGCTTTTCTTACAACTTCCGTTACAGTAAATCGCTGGCCTTCGGTTACTGATTGCATGGTGTATTTTTGGAAGACGACAAGAGAACAAAGAACGGCAGAAACGAAGGAAAAAGAGTCTGAGGGTTGCCCAAAAGGGAAGAACGAATCTCTTCGAGCCACATTAACAGAGTGCCCCCTTCGTCCCCCCGTTGCGAATCCGTGGCAGCTCATTGGCTCATAGTACGACTATACGACTACCGACGAGCCTAGATCCCAAACTCAAAACAACAATAAGAACACAACAGGCAACTAAAGCAACCAAAACAAGCATGGCATTAATCAACGTATATAAGAGAGTAAAGATTGAATATAGACAGACAAAAAGTCCGGCGTTGTTTGAATTTCGCCGGGAGATGGGGAGGGAGGAGACGAGAGAAAGAGAGAAGAAGCCAGGGGAAGGGGTGGGTTTGGGATGTTTGTTCGTGACGATCAATCTGCTTTTCCTGCTCGAACCTTTGTCTTTCTTGCCTTTGCCCTTGTCTTGACCCCCTGCATCACCCTTGTTGCCTCCCCCATGTTCTTGTTCATGGCCACGTTGACCCTTCCCGCCTTCGCCTTGACTTGTTCACTTTGCGACCTCGTAGACCTAACTTGGACCCTTTGTTTTGGATTTCTATAAGCGATGTAGGCTTTAGCTCAAGGCTCAATCACTAGCTAATTACCATTCCACCCCCTCTCCCAATCGATCGATCTTTCGCATCTAGTCTCGTTTTCTTTTCCCTTCAGTTCCTTCATTCATGCCAGCCTGTTTATTCTATCCCCCCCTTGTTTGTGCTTTACCATTCCCAATTGAGGAGACCGGTGTTCTAAAAGGAAATAGAAAAATAATCGTAATTGTTGGGATTCTTGGTCCCGGGATTCTAGCCCTCACAGACAAATTGGTAACTGATATTTTGCTTGGGTGGCTTATTATTTTTCTTCCTAGGGGACACAATGTGTGCAATGTTGAGCTAATAAAGCAAGCAGTGTATCAACTGCGCGACAAATCAGCTTGGTCCGGGCGCTCTATAGCCTCGCTACCCCCTCCCCAGCTGTCCCATTCTTCTGCCCGTTCGTCTCGTTGTTTGGCTCGCTGACTTGGCTGTTGTTCTGCCGCATTCTTATCTCCCGGTCGGCCATTGTCAGGCAAAAGAGAGGGAACTTACGAGTCTCGTAAATCCGCATTTCAGGAGCGAAAGCCAGCTCCAGTGTCGGACTAGGCTATTCCTGAGAGAAAAAGGCGGCCATGGAGATATCATGATTTGCTGAAATTATGATTGTTTCGTCTGAAGATGATGAACGTCTCTCCCCCCTCCCCCTCCTCCTCCCAATAAAAGAGAAAAAGCCTGCTTTTTTTGTTTTTAAGCATTAGCGCAAGCGCATGCACCCCAGCCTTCATAGACAACATAGCACTCTCGACAGCAACAAGGTGCATACACTACACTCAAAAACACAGCAATGCTACTGCGAACTTAAACTTATAGCATACAATAAACTATATCTGTGTGTCTTCATATTTAGCTTTGTGGTGCTGAGAGCTGGTGGGTGGGTTGTTGGAGTGCTACAGTGTGTGATGTTCCACCCGTACCAAAGTATACTGCCGTACGTACAGACCACCCACCTTCAAACTTGTCGCAGTCCCAAAAATAAGCTTCAGGGTTTCCTATAACTTGCAATAGAAGGTGTTTAGTTTTTTATTGGGTGGTTGTGGTGGTGTGGATAACCAGGGGACTTCCCTGCTTGACATGTTCTATAGTGCTTAGTTTCTCTTCCGAGTCAAAACATGGCCTGAAGACGCACATGCCCTTAAGGCGCAGCGGGCTTGGGCTTATCCTCGGACAAATATATCCAAGTCTTTTTGCTGCTTTTTTGCCAGAACTCGCCCTTCAGGCCTTAACTGTGTACACAGAGCAAGGGGGTTTCTATTATCAAGTAAAAACTGAATAAGCCCAGGATCAAAGGGGCGCCTGTTTACGGCTAGACATGGACGGCTCCTAGACCAGACTCAAAGGGAGCAACGTCTCACCCACTAACCCTTACAAGACAGCGTCGCAAAAGGTCAGCTTTGCCCAAGATTTATTCAGGCTAAATATGCACAAGTCGTGTCATGTCAGAGTCAGCAGCTAGCAGGCATGTTGGCCAAGCGGGAGTGTCCAGAACATACGCGCAATACCATGGAGCTTGGGCGAAATATATAAAACACTCCTGAGGGATAGCGTGAACTAAAACGGCCTCTTTTGCAAGCTTCTAGATTTCTCCTTGGTCATGTCAAAAAATGAGGGTTTGTAGGATTTATGTCACTTCCTTCCCCTCCCCTTCTACGTATTTGTGATTCTAGGCGCCTACTAGGTTAGAGCAGTGCAGTAAGGATCAGCACCTTGCACTAGAGGGAATAGATTACTTTATCACTTTTGAGTTAGCCAGAGAACTAAAAAAAACCATGGAGAAAAAAAAACACAAAAAAAAATAAGGCCCGTTGTTCTCTTTGTTCCCTCTTGGACAACTCCATCGTCAGATTACACATTTTTAGCACCATATATCAAGCTGCCTTCCCGCGACAATCAGGCCCGCTAGATGACAGTAAACAAAGCACGTATTTTTCGTGTTGGGCTGTCTGTTCGAGCTTGCCCAAGTCTGCTCTAGCAGTTGGCTTCTGCATCTCAAATGTTGCACTGTGTCTTCCGATTGATGGCTATAGCGAGCTTCTAGCCCGATGGGAGACGGGACCCACTGCGGGCCAGCCAATATAACCCTTGTCATAAGGATCCGTTAATCCTTGCACAGTGATGTAATGATTGAAAAAGACATGCACGCAACATAAAGCGCGTATGCAGTACCACTATTAGTTTATGTGCTTGCTCTGCTATACTAAAGTACGGCCATGTACTTGTGTGCGTTTTCAAATCACACGCAGCTGTCTTATTTCAGATGAGAGCGCGAACTGCTTTTGAACAGCACGTGGAATATCTCCAACAGCCTTTTGGCTGGTGTGTATGAATTTACTGACAGGAAGAACAGAGGAACGATGTGTGCAGAAAATATAGGACATCTGAATCTACTGATAAGCGGGGGATACTTGATCGGGTCGCGAGAGGAGTGGGGATATGGCTGGCGCATGACTTTGGTACTCGGGGCCCACCTGTTTGGCTTGTCTTATTACGGCATACGTACCCAAAGACTACACTGTGGCATAGCATTGCCTGAAGATGCATGAATGTCCTCACCGACTGCCCAGGTAAAGCGCATCCGTAGACGGCTGGACATATGCCATAAACGTAAACCCTATGAGACAAACGCCAAGTTCCTATGAATGAGTGAAGGGGCACAACCTCCTCAAACAAAAGCCGCTGAATTGAGAGCATGGGATATTAAACATCTGGGTGACTGGCGCTGACCTAAAAAGGGAGCCAAGGGAACCAGCCAGCAGAGATGCAAAAAAGAGGGGTAAGACGAGATAGTGAGACAGAATGGGGAGCGCGTCTAGATTGCAGATATGTCTCTATTCTCACTGTTTAGAGTGACGTCAGCTTTGCCCCAAGGCCCTCAGAATCACAGACAGGCTTCAGAATGGCGTCAGCTTCCTCAGCTGGCCACTATTATCGTTCTGCTGGCTCTTCGGCGAGTCTGGCTATCCACAAGCCAATCTGTTCGCTGCTATGCCTCTACTGACTTTGACGCAGCTACACCACCTGCCCAAATAGGCTACTTGGGTTCCACGGCCGGCCGTGCCTGGTGCACATAGAGGCAGAGCTATAGTGCTATGAGCGGGCTCAACTAGCATCATTTGGGCTCAATGGAAAACGAAATGATGGCAGGAATAATCATGGCGGATTTGGGTTGGTCTCCTTTCGATGGGGCGTTTCTGCCCTCTGGACTAGACTGGCTGGTCACTTGGCCATGTTGCGCGCTCTTGCTTTATCTGGATAGGCAGTTTGGGCTCTAGATTATGGCGAGATCTAGATAGGAAGGAGTCAAGTATGCGTATGGGGAAGGAGGGTGGGTTATTCAGGATGTGGGGGGAAAGGGCAAACGGAAGAGGGCTTTGAAGCCCTGATTCTTTTCTCATCCTGCTCACGATGCTTGCTGGCCCTTTTGTTCTATTCCACAGGTTTGACAAATTGCATTTTATTAGTGGTATTTTAATAACCAGCCTTGTTTTAATGCTTGATTCCCTCCCTCGTTTTCTTTTTTTTCCTTCGTGGGTGGGCGTGTATTATTGTATCCAGGTCTGTCTACCTGTCTTACCACGAACGTCTTCTCCTTTATGCACTCTACTTTCTAGGTAGCGTCCCATGTCGGATTATAATTTATTTAGTCCGAATGATATATGATTTTTTCCCCGTTCCTTTTTTCTTCTTTTTTTTCTTTTTTTTCCTTTTTTTTTCCTTTTTTTCCAATAATTTCCATTCAATCTAACATCTTACTCGCTCATCACCTTAGAATAGCGCCGAGATGGCTTTTTTCTCTTTATTATCCTCATTTAATTGTTTGCCCGACTCTCCCTTGACTTCGTGCCTCTGGGGCCTACATTTCAGCTCTATCTACACGGAACAATCCAGGCCAAGCAGTTCTCTTCTTATTAGTTGTTGACTTTTATTCCATCGTTTTTCCTGGGGTTCCTGCCTTCTGCCTCCATTTTCGACCATTTGCATTCTTGGTTACTATGCGCTACAGCCTGATGTCGGAGGCGTGCATAATTGGCAGTTTGGCCACTACAGGTGATGGCATAGCAGCTTTGAGGTAGGATAAGTCTCCGTCTATACGTACCGTACCGTAAGTGGACTTTCTGGCTCGCAAGTTTCCATTTGCCATTTCCCTCCCTGTCTTCCCAAATCTCCAAATTCCTCGAGTCTTAGGTTCTAACTCCATACCTATGGCTGAAAGCCAACATATAATGCTGGTGGGTGCACGTATGCACCCCGAATTTTATGTATGTACGTATGTATGTATGTATGTACATGAACTTACAGCCTCATCTCCTTGCCTATTCTACCTGTCTCTCCTTTCTTTGCCATACGACAAATAATCCCAAAGCCTTGCTTGCTAAACTTCCCGATGATCTGTCTCAAACACCGCTTTTTTTTCCAAACTGCTTCTATCGGCTTTCTCCCTGTTGTAGTCCCACTTCTATTACTTATCATGGGTACAATTCATGTGCTGTTATTAGTGATCCTACACGAACGAGCCAACTCAGTGGAACTAACTCTTAGTGCTAGGCCGGCCGAAATCTCTCAGAAAAGGCTAATCTGTGCGACGACGGCATAAATTTACACCCAAAGCTCCAGACCTGCACTTATACTGGACTCATGCAGACAGCGCTGTCATTTACACTTCGGATTTGAACTCGGGGATGCAGAAGGCGTTGCTGAAATTTCTAGACAGTGGCTTGCTAGAGGGAGGCTTGCTGGTAGAGCCCAGTGCCATTGCGAGTGCTACAGCTGTTGGAGTGCTGGATGGAGCAGAGCGTCTCCGACAACCCAACATGTAAGACTTGTCGAGTGCAAGACACGTACACGCTGTAGGATTTGAAGCTATTTGGCTCTGTGGTGGTACTGAGGCCGAGGCGTATTAATTGTATGTACGCTCACTGTGTTTTTCTTCTATAAACAGCCAATATTCTTAGCAGGGAGAAGACCAACCAAGACTACTCACTGCCCGTAGACATGGGGGTAAACAAGTCTACCCATACCCCTCTGGCAAGCTAAACAACGGTTGGACTTTCTTGCTCTTCAGCGTTGTTTTCTCATATCACCACCACCTCCCTGCTTTTTTTTTTTTTTTTTTCTTTAACTTTCGTTTTATTGCACTTGAATTTATCATTTTCATTTTTTTTTGCCTTCTGTTTCTACCAGGGTAAATCAACCATCATCCCCTCTCTTAATCTTCTCTTGACCCCCTCTATCCGACGAGTCACCCCTTCACTTCTCTACACGCCCTAATTGACCACCCCCCCCCCTCTCATTATACAGCACTATAGAAGATAACAAGAGCAAGAAAAAAAAAAGTCCTGTGCAATAAGTGCAGATGAAAAAACCGGCAAGCCTATAGGCACCAACCCGGCAATCTTACGCTTGAACAGCACAAACAAATAGGTTGTGACTCGGCGCATGGAAATCTGTGTGTAAATACTTCCTTGTTCCCCAGTCCATATCGCCGTGTGAGTTTGTCCGTCCCTCCATCGTCTTGCTTTTCCTTTTTTCTTTTTTTTTTTCTTATACCCTCCGCAGCTTTTCTCTTCATCTACTTCCCTACTTTTTTTTTGTCTAGAGCCCTGTTTTCTATCCAAGGTCTCAACTAACTTCTGTCGAGTAACACATGCAATCACTCATACAGAGCCCAATACTTCTCGTTTTCTTGTACTTTTTCTTTTTTCTTTTTCAACCTGTCGCCGTATAGGTCTGTTGTACTTCTGGACAGCTCTGCCGACTTCAAACTGGGCTTGCCAACCTTGGTGAATTCCCTATTCTTTCCCAGTCTAACACATAGTTATTGCAGACTGGCAACGCTGCTTCTCTTGCTCTGTGCTCGTGCTTCCTTGCCCTGCTTTTCAGTCGATACAGCTAGGATCACAAAGTCGCTGGTTCTTTCACGTCCCCACAAGCCTTTCTTTGAATAGGCACTGTTGAGTTGGAATTCTACCAACGACACAGCTTGGGTAAGTTGATGTCTGTTTTTGCATTACGCTTTGCTTCGGTTGTGCCTATATCACCTATCAAGTCCCCGTTCCCCATGAGCCCCGTTTGTATGCTCTTTGATCCTACACTGAAAAAAAAGCATCTTTTCCTCACTGCAACATCCTGTTCCCACACTTGCTCACAGCAACTTTGACACCGGCGTTTTGTTACCCTCTCCACTTATACCACCCATACGCCCCCTTCTACTCCCCCCTCTACTTCTACCCACACCTGCTGCTAAGCTTTTGCCTCTTTACCCGATCCCCCCCCTTCTTCTTTATTCCTTGTCCTTCCAGCTCTTGACTTCATACTTCATTCACTTTTTTCTATTTATTTGCTTATCACCCACACCTTCTTTTGCTTTTTGTATATTGCCTTGATACGCATAGCCTTCCCCCCAAAGAATTTCTTGTGTGCGCATACAAGTCAAAGTTAGCATCCATCTCATACAAATGCCAATAGTCTTCCCGACCTTTTGATCCCAATATCGGTCTCTGTATCATCGTCACCCTCATCCATACATCTCTTTGCACCCTCCATAATCAGTGTGTGACGGTCAGATTCTGATCCTTTCTTCCTCTCTCGTTGGCACTCTAGATCCCCCGAACAGACTCTTGCTCCTTTTGAGCCTTGCCACAACCACTTGTTTCTAGACGAAATATTTGGATTATAGCCCTGCAGCTATACACAATTATTTGGTAGAAATTGGCTCTGGTGCTGCTTCGTTTGAGATGCCTTCCTCACCGCAAAGACAACTACAAATGGAACCACAGCCGCAGCCACAACCCCGGTTCCACTCGTCTTCGAATCTACAACAACTACCAAACCAATATCAGCGATCGTCGCAGACTCAGAACCAGTTACAGCTCCTGCTGCAACCAAACTTTCAGTTCCATCCACAGACGCAGCCATCCCTCCAGCTGCACCCGCAATCTCAATCGCAACAGACTCCCCAAGAGTCGCGGCAAATACAACAGCGCCAGATCTGCCAGTCCCACCAAACCCGGAAAACTCGGCCAGTTCAGCAAGGGCAACATGATATACAAGGCCAACAGACTGCGCAAACACACGGACAGTTGCGGCGCTTGTCACAAAGCCATAGCCAAACACAAACCCAGCAAGGGATTCACTCTTTTGACGATACCCAGGAGGAGGCTAGCCGTACTGCAGATGACCCCATTGATCCATCTATGATGGACCAGTCGTCACTTTCAAACAAAGCAGGTATGTTACGGGGTTCCTCCATCTTATTGCATACGGAGGTGTCATAAACTGTGTTCTAGCTAGCCGTCATAGCTTCTCTTAGCTGCTTAGCGCCTAAGGCTTCTTGGTTCTACATGTTTGGGCTTTCTTCAGTATCTAAAGTCACTTCGCTAAATACTAATCCCTTCTTCTTCTCTTTGCTGATAATTAGTCGCCCCGGAAAGAGACTCAATGCCCTCTTTGAAGCGAGCGCGATCGCCAGAACCCGACATCGGCTACCATCACCAGCCTCCTGTTGCGCCTGGCAGAGATGACGAAGCTGGTAAGAAAGCTCTGATTCTAAGTCACTCGATATATCCATGTTAACGGACTTTTAGGTACTCCTGTTCTTCGAGATGCCAACCTTAACCCGACTAAACGCATGAGAGCTGCAGTTAGAACACGGTCCGGGGCCAGTACTGCTACTACTCCGGTTTCGGCAACGGATGTTGCTGGTGCTTCCAGTATTGCAACCTCTAATTCATCGGCCGCAATCCCAATGCCCATGCCAGTCTCAATGCCTGTTTCGATATCTAATACGATCCATACTTCAACTCCAACTTCCATTTCAACCTCCATTCCTGCATCTGTCTCTGGGTGTGCTCCTTTATCCGCCATCGTTTCAACTCCGACGTTGGAGACTACCGATATTTACCAGACATACCAGAATATGCCTTCTTTGCCGGCACTTTATCCCCAACCTATTTCTGGAAGAATGGCTATGGCCCAGCAACAGCAGTCTATGCAATATTTACCATCGTCTTACATGGCCCCTAGATTGCCTCCTATGCCACAATCTCATGTTTCCTTGCCACCACCACAGCATGTGCAGCACGCTGGCAACAATGGGTCTACGAAGCCGCCAAAGCCCCCCGTTGTCAAGTCGCTCCCCACAGTCAGAGATCATACTACTTCGGATGTGTGTGAGTCTGGGGATGAGTACATTCCTCGTGAAGTTGATGCAGCTGGCGAGCAAAAGGTCAGGCTAAATGGAGAGCTCACTGGAGGACGCAAATATCTTTGCAAAACGTTCCACTTGCCTCATCGAGCTGATAAGCTCTTCATGTTGGCTACAGAGTGTGCCCGAGTTCTAGGATATCGTGATTCGTATCTGCTCTTCAACAAGAACCGCTCATTGTTTAAGATGATAGCTAACTCGATTGAGAAAGAGGAGCTGGTACGCTTGAGCATAATACCGTATTCATATCGCTCGCGGCAAATTGCTATCGTTTCTGCCCGCTCTATGTTCCGCCAGTTTGGTAGCAGAGTGATTGTCGATGGTCATCGTGTGCGCGATGATTACTGGGAGGCTAAGGCTATTAAACAAGGATTCACCGAAGAAGAACTATCGAGCGACAAGCGCCCTGGCGCGGCAAAGGCAAGAGCTCTGGCTGCTGCGACTGCTGTTGCAGAGGCCGCTGCAGCCCAGGCCGCTGTGGATCAGCAGCACGCGTTATTGCAGGGTGGCCATCATGACCTTTCATATGGCCAGTATCATGGTTCTGCTCCACACTACATGCAACCTGTCCTGCCAATGCCGCCAGTCAACAACTATTACGATCAGCAGGTTTTAGCCACGTCTATACCCCAAGAATATTCAGATTCCCGTGCTCATCGCCAGGAATTAGGCAGCCACTCCTACGATCAGGCACAGTCATTGTCGATCGATTACAGTAGTCAGAATCATGCCTCGGAGCTCAACAGACCTGCATCTCAACGGGAGATGCGCAACGGCTATACGAATGACATGTGGCGTCGCTCTCATGATCAGTCTCATTCAACTGTTTCTCAGCCCCCATCCGCTATTGAGCCTGGACAGGCTTCAATTTCTTCGAGTACTACTAGATACTCTCCCCATCCTTCCTACGGAGTATATAACACGGCTCCCTCGGCTAGCGCTTCGACTCCTACCACAGCTCCCATTACGACACAGAGCCCTTCTTCGATGATGACGAGCTCACCGTACGCATATTCCATCCACACACAAGCTCCCACAGCCTCAACGGCCATGAGAGGTATGTTGTGAAATTGCCATTTGATTTGCATCTCTTTTCCACTAACCTTTCTCTTTTCTGAAAACTTTAGGTTCGGTGCCTGCGCTTTTAACATCGCAAAGCTATAGCTACCCACCGCCAGCCTCAAGCCAAGTCTGGCAACAGACTGTCCCACAGACCCCCCAGAGTAGCTATTCCGGCTACACAACGAATCAAACATCGCCGTCACAAGGCCAGAATCCAGACAATCAACAACAGCAACAACAATACCAAAGTAGCATGTCACCGGTGTCAAATCGTCTGCCTTCCAATATGCCCATGTCCTCTGTGTCCACAATGAGCCAACCTTACTCCAACCATTCGATTTACCCATCGGACCAAACCCCACGCCAGTACTTGCCGCCTGTCAGCCAGACTTCTTCTACACAGAACTGGCCGACCCAGCCATCCCAGCCCATTCAATCCGGACGTGCTTCCACCACTAGCCAGCCGCAGTGGTGGTCAGGCCATCATCAGCAGCAGCAGTAGCTGGGCGTTTACAAGCCTGTCCCTGAAAGACGACTGGTCTACTATGACTTTAGACCAATGGAGCAGCGGCGTAAAAGGTATAGCCGAGAAGAGCCATCTTTAGGTGATCTCTCGCGCTGACATCCGGCGAAAAGCTTGTTTCATAGGAGAACAGCATGCCTTTTCTTTCTAGCCTTTTCGTTTTCTTCTTTTCTACTCTTTCTTTCATTTTCTTTCTTTCTATATGCACATACCCATTTTTTATGCGGATATTTTAGAACGTTCTGTCACGGCTGCTAGCTTTTTATCTTTCAATTACTCTTTGCTTATTTTCTTTTTCTTTTACATCCATCTATCTACTTGTTCATTTCCGTTTGGAATCAATCCCGTTTACTACTTTTAGTTTTTCGAGAAAACAAAAAACCACTTGCTCTTGGCATTTTTCCTGTTGAAACCCCTCGTAGTCTTGTCATAATTCCGTGTAATAATTCATTGTCTTTTACTCTTGTGCTACCGCTGGTTTGGCTAATAACAATGGCTTTTGTAAAAAGTGGGGGAGGGTTATAAACTAACACACACGATCAAGACTGTGGTTACACGGATAAGAAAGAAGACACGAGTCACGATCATCCATAACTAATTATTTATACATAAAGGGTCTATTCACGATTAATCAGGGCATCAAGTTATGGTAAGCACCGAGGTAGATTTTTTTATGCTTATTTTTTTATTATCACTGTACAATATACATGATCAAATTACACACTGTCAAGTTGCAGCCTGTTATTTGTCTGTAAATAATGAACTATTGCCTCAGGGCAAAGATAAGGCAATGGATGGTTCAGGTTCAATTTCATGAAGGGTCATGGGGAGATATTTGTGTGGGTATGATGGAGCGCAATGTAGAATAAAAAAACACAGACATAAATGGCAGGGGGTAGCCGATATCAAAAGAGAACAAACCAGACCAACGAATAAACGAACAGCAGCTTCTAGCCATCACTTGCTAGAAAAGTACTAGGAAAGGAATGTGTTTAGGCGCTGGTGGGCTTGAGGACCATGCGTTCGCTAGAGCTCGAGGTGAAGGGCACACCCAGCTCAAACAGCTTCAGGCAGACAGCAGAGAAGTCCTTGAAGAACAGCTCATTGTCCTTGGCATAAGCCTCAACGTGCTTGCGGAAAGACTTATCCTGAATGAGAGACAAATCAGTGGGCAGCATCATTAGAGACTTGGAGCTCTTGTTCTCGTACTGCATGGGGCCATTCCACTTGCGCTGCTGCCACTTCTCGTCCAGAAGCAGAGTGTAGAAGTCATTAGTCATGACAGTGGGAGAGTAGGTCCAGGGACCATCAAAGCCGGAGCGGCTGGTGTGGCAGCGGCCCAGGGCATGGGCACCAGCCAGAGCAACAATCTCCTGGTCGTTGAATCCCATGCGGTAGAAAATGTCACGCAGGTGCTTGGGGCCCTGGCTAGCATCGGGCAGACGACCGTCGGGAGTGCAGGCAGCGGCCAGACCATCAGTGCGGCCGGGGCGGAAGGGAATAATGGGGCCCTGCATCTCCTGGACAGCGCAGACACCACCCAAGATCCACAGGTCGGAGTAGCTGATCCAGGGGAACTTGGCCTTGACCGGCTCCAGGAAATCACGGGCAGACTTCAGGCCAGCATTGGCACCGTGACCAGACTCAGGGCTAAAGCGCATGGTGGCACCGTTGGAGCCACCAGTGCCGGTCTCCTTGTCGTAGGTACCGGACGCGTGCCATGCTAGACGCAGCAGAACGGGGCCGTAGCTGCCGTCATCATAGTCATCCTTCTCCTCCAGGCGGTTGGCAATCTCGTTGTAGACAGCCTGGTAATCGGCCTGGGTGCGTTCCTTGGGTTCGGCAGCACCCTGGTTGTAGAAGAAGTAACCACCACCAAGAACAGCAGCAGCACCAGTCAGGTAAAGCAGAGATGAGCTACCCTTCTTGGGGGCCTCAGAGGAGTAGAAGCGGCGGCCCTGCTGGGCGGTCTGGCGGGGGGCGGCGACGAAGGCGCGGCGAGTCGAGGCTCGGATAGCCGACCGGGCAAACTGACGGGAAACGGAAGCCATCTGTTATGAGATGTCATTAGCTTAAGATAACAAATAGAAGGATGACTACCAAGACGAGAAGACCGTCGAGAAGCTCAGAGGACAAAAAACAAGCCACTTGCTAGATGAGATTGGGCGTACCTTGATGATTTATGTGATTAAAAACTGATGGAAGGAAAAAGAAACACGACGCCGAAACAACCAAAGCTTGTAGAAAAATGGGCGGCAGAAAGAAAAAGCCAAGACGTGGAGATAGCAAGGAGATAAATAGGGAGAAATCAGAGGCGGGATAAGTAAGAGGCGGGGGGGGGACGGCGAGACTTTATACTCCTCCTAGATAAAAGGGTAGAAGTAGAGGAAGAGGAGAGGAGAAGGAGAGAAGGAACAAATGCCAAGTACAAGTGTACCTTTTGGGGACAAGAGCGAAGCAAATATAGCAGGGAGCAAGAAAATATGGGGAATCAATCAACTGATAGATGAACAGCGAGCATCAACTGGGAAACAGCCACAATCTAAGAAAGGCAAGTCCCCAGGTATATTCCAACCATCGCCACACTAGCTGGTCCCAATTAGCCGCACTCTGATTGGTTGATTAAATGGTGAGTTTATTGCTTCTCCAGCTTGATTTCCCGTTATGATGCACTTGTTTTGTTTCTTTCTGGAGGAGGGGATGGGAGTTTGTGAGCACATCTTGTTTGGAGCCAGAGCTTTCTAGCGGTAGTGGGTAGGTGCGGCCAATGCTGGTCGTTCTTGCAGATATACCACAGAAAAAAAAGGCACACAACACACTACGCAAATACGTAGACTGTCATTGGCTAAGACGGATGCCACAAGGCGATCCCTCGCAAGCCCACCTCTTTTTCCCTGGTAGGAGCATGGCAGTTTTCAGCAATATCCCTATTCCAGAGAACACAGGGATGGGGCAATAAGAAGGAAGAAGCAAGGCACCAAGTTTGGCCTAACTAAGGGCTTCCCAAGAGGAAAAAGGAAGGAGAAAGGAGAGGGCAGAGATAAACAGCAGGGCAGGCTTCCTTCTATCTGATTCCATGAAACAAGCAGCAAGATATCTTTTCAGGCAAAACAAGAAGGCAACTACCGGCCACTTCTGCCACTTCTGAATGAAACGCTTGCTTTCGTAAGCACATCATGAACTACGGGGGTACAACAGAAAAAAGTTTTTTTTTTTTTTTTCACAGCCTCAGGCGGTACACAGCCATAAAGCACCCGTATTACACGCTGTGTAGTTTATCTATCCAGGATGAAAAGGCCGCTGACCAAGGCCAAAACAGTCTATAGTCATGGCTGCTGGGAGATGAAGCAATCTCAACAAGAAAGGTCAGGAAATAATTTCAACAAGACATTCTTTCTTGTGGAGTGGGGTCATTGCCTTCGGCAAGAGCAAGCGGCTTCCGCTAACCTCTGGAAGAACAGGATTATAAAGGATTTCAAGGTAAGATAAAAGGATGGGCCTAAGGGGATCTCGGAACTGCAAAAGGAGGTAAGGGAGGAGAGCAAGCTGCTATGCAGTAGTAGGCAAGCAACGTAAAGGAGAAAATGAAGAAATAAAGATTAGAAAAGCCCCACTTTGAGAAACAAATGCAAAAGCATGAAGAAAAAGAAAAAACCAGCTCAGCATGTGCGTACACCACCACTCCCCTATTATACGGCTGTTATGCGAGCTAGCATACAGCATAGGTACCAAGTACTCAGACAGGCTCCTGCCTCATCCGGCGTGCTATTTAGCAGTGCCATTTCCACTTCGTGATAGCATCACGTTTCAGCACAGCTTTCAGAAAAAACATAACCACAACTTGGGGTAACGATGCCCTTCACTTGCTAACAGCCTGTTTGCTACTGTCGTAGAATATCATTCCTTGCATACGGAGATAATGCTACAACGCGTAGTGTCAATATCCTAAATGTCTCTAGTCTTGGCAACCAAATGCTTCACTGAGCAGTGCGTTTTCTCAAGAACAGAACAAAAACCTGCCTTGTCAGAAGACCCAGGCTAGACCTTTCGTTCGGCCCACGGCAATTCCTTCCAAGCCCACTGTCGTAATGGATGTTCCATACTGACGCTATATCGACAGGCATATCCTGTCCCGTCATAGCCAACCATCAAAAACTCGGAACACGCGCTGCCGACTAAGTCTGCCCCTCCTCATCCCATTCCTATTTTTCGTCATCCCACTCCTGCTTCTACCCTTAGCTCTCTTTGTCTGACCCTTCTTCGCTTTCTTATTTTAGGTTGTTCACGGACTCTCGGAGGCACGTTGCCTTTCCTCAATACACAATTATGGAGCGAGCGCACTGCTATCTCTCTCGCCAATTGCAGCCTGCTTCGGCTATTCGCTATTGCTTTTTCGATTGGCCTTAGCTCAAAGCTACACAAGAGCAAGGCACGCTGTATTATTTGATTTTCAAATGCAGTGTTCCATTAGTCTCTATTTGTAATATTCCCAGCCGTATACAACGCAAAGCATGCGGCCGTTTAAAGCTATAGTACATAGGCATACGAGGCGGCTTGGCTACGAGAAGGCTTGATTAGCGCTACTCGACATCAAAGTATTAACCCCCTTCTAGCGCAGCATTATCCTACCTCTGTCTTATCTGCATCGTTCGTTGATTGCTTCTTACGTACAAGTCATTCATGCTTGTTTCTCCAGAGCTAGCTCGGATACCGCCGGGCGAGGAATTGCCCAACGCTTCAGAGCCGATCAATCAAATAGAAACTAATTTTACCAATAAACTTTCAGCTTAACCTTGCGTCATTAAGGTGTTGACCCCTGACGATTCTACCGTGTTGTTAAATAACCCTCTTTTAGGGTTATACTAGCGAGAAAATCCCTTTTCCAACCTTCCGGCTCCAGCATCAAGGGCACTACGAGCGAGCGAGGACCTGGTATAAAAATAAGTCATCATGTATTTGTTTCCATGCAACTTCTGACTCTGACTACCAATGTAAATGCTAAACAAACATACATTCTTTCCATCAACATCACATATTTTATCTTTTTTTTTCTTTCCTCAAAAAACCAAATCAAAATGAAACAAAGCTGACTAGACAAAACAGCTAGCAGACGGATGCAAAGACAAATGAAAGGGGGAATCATGGCATGAATGCTCTATCCTCCCAGGATATACCACCAACTGCGTGTGCTTGCCTCCTCGAAGGTTTGCAGTATACATAGACGAAGCTACAAGTCTTTGTCTAGTGGAAGGGTGCAGTGCCGGTGAGGGCAGCATTTTCCGTCATACAATGGAAGTCATAGTAGTTGTAGTACATACTCTCGGCCTTTTGACGGGTAGCTTCGTCCATTTCAATTACGGTTGGACCGTCTTCTTTGCCGCCTGAACGGGCACGAGAGGCGACAGCGACCGAGGCAGGACTGCAAAAAGAAATGTGGTGACGGTTATTAGCGCAGAACTCGCTTGATGACAAAGAAAGTATAGTAGGAAAGAGGAGAAACTTACCCAAAGAACTCGCGGTCCACGACAAGGAACTGCTGCATGGCGTCCTTGCCGCCCCGGTACTGCAGGTAGGTCAGGTATCTCAGTGTAAACGCCCGCTTCAACCCAGTTGACAGGCGGCTTTTAGTCCGCAAATTGTCAAACACTTGCTTGATCCGCTTGCTCTGCTCAGCCTCCGTCTCGGGCGTTGTGGGCTGCTCAAGCTCAAACTCAATCCACTTCTCCCAGAAGATGCGGCTATCCACATACCATTGCATGTTAGTGACAAAGGTCTCGCGGGCTTCAGCCACGGAGCCCTTGACCTTCCACAACAAAAATGCCCACTCGGCCACCAGTGCCCCTTTGATGAAAATGTCGACTTGCGGAGAGTCAATCTGCGTCTTGAAAATCTGTATGGCATCATCAAGGCTTCCTTGGCGACGCTCTAGCTGCGCCCAAGAGATAACAGCTTCAACGCACTCAGGCAGTTTCATCAAGATGGCCTCGTGGATGGCACGAGCAACATCAATACGGCCCTGGCTTTCTTCAAAGTAGGCAAACTGGATGCGGATACCCGGTCTGCTGATGGGAACGTGGATTGTGCATGCACGGAGATAAATGTTTCGCATGTCCTCTTCTTTTTCAGGCAGCGATGACATCCATCTCACGTAGCGGAACCAAAACTCATCGTAGTGCGCGCAGGCTACCAGACACCTCTCGTAAAGGAAAATAATGCGAGAATTACTACCCTCAGACTCCTCGAAATCAAGGTACTTGTTCCAATTCACCAGCTGACTGTTGTCTAGCTCTGTGACATGGAAGTATGGCCGCTTGATCTCGGATTCGAAAGCCCACCGCTTGGTCGTTTCGGACTGAGTGCGAGTGAAAATCTCATAGTACATGATGTCAATCTTGCCGCGGATATCTCGCTCAATCTCAAGCTCAGACTTGGGGGCACCGCCATAGGCTGCATGTTCAGAGGCAACCTCTTTCTTGAACCGGATCAGATTCTCCTCTGACACTAGGTCCTTGACAGGCCGTTCGTGGCAGAAAGTACGGAACCGCTCAAAGTATCGGGCATATTGGTGCATAGGGATATGTATGAGGCGCATCAGAATAGCCAAAACTTTATCTTGAGCCTCTTGGCGCTCCTCAAATTCAATGTACTTATCCCAGAAAGGATGTGCCAGGAAGTCGAGTCCTACACATGCAGCTCCACGTTCAAACAAACTAGGAGATAATTAGCTGGTTACTCGTTGATTAAAGGGGAAAATGGATAGGATAGAGAAGGGGGAAGTGATACTGATAGGGACTTGGGTAAATCATGTTCGGCAGCTGTGGTTAACATATTAAAATAGCATCCGATCATAGTGTTGTTATTGGAATTGAGCCATAGTGCAACGTATGTAGTCAGCCCAAAACGAAGCGGCGCAACCAGCAACACAAAAGAGAATAGAAAGGTGAAGAAAGGGGAGGGTGTGGAGAAGGACAACGAAACTCAAAAAGCTCTCGGAGAACAGATGATGAGACAGTCGGGCGGAGCCAAGCGGAGAAGATAGCCTGAATTACTGGGCGGAGAGAAAACTGGTCCATAGAGAAAACAGTGAGGAGTCAATCCAGTCCCAGCCATTTCGGAGGGGAGTTTGAAATATCTCACCAGGAGGCAGCTTTGAAGAGATCCTTATCCTAGTGACCAGTAGTCAACTAGAATGTTGCAGCGCGGGACATGTAGCGAAGCAAGATATATATGCACGGGGACACCAAGAAGCGCGCCAGTAGCCGGACTGTCGTATGGGCGTTCTTGTAGGAGGGGGTAAACTGTAGCTTCCATGAAGAAGACAAAGACTGTCCCTGTCCACGTTTCAATGGGTATAGATAATGGACGAGAAATGGACGAACATAAGGGGGGGGGGGAGGAAAGGGTATCCGTCCATGGCATGTTCAACTTACTCTCTAACGGGCTGCGGGACGTGAGTAGTCTCCATTTTAAAGGAGCAGTATTCAGTCCAAAGATCGACTGAGTTACCAATGCTAGCACATCCTCGTTCATAAATCTAAAGAGGTCATGAAAATGTTAGTGGAGATGTATTTCTTTGTTCAAGCTGGGGTTTGCCCTCACCATTTCAGCGGCTTCAGGGCCGGCTATGTTGAACTCCTGATCGGCGTACTTCTTCCAATATCCAAAAAAGAGCGGGAACTTGTGGAGGAAAGCATCATAGGCGCTACGAAATGACGAGATAGCTTGTGGACTGGAGTTTCTGTTGAGCGTCCCCTCCATTTCGGCAGCTCTCACATACTTTTCCCAGGCCTCAAAGCTATCTGGGTCGGCATCCTGCGGAGAAAGGAAAAGGGATGTTAGTATTAGACATATATCTAATGCTCGGCTAGCCCTGGGGCTTTTAGTTAGTCGTCTTACCACTTCACTCTTGAGGCGCTTCAGTTCGAGATTGTCATCGTCGCTAGCAGCATATTCGTAGTCGGCCATGGTTAAAGTGAGTACAGATGGACAGCTAGGGGCTGGTAAGCCTGGGTAGGATCAATCAAAGCAAATGATATCGTGATTATCACCGCAGAGGATATGAGAACGGGGGCGGCGATTCGATGAGGCTGACAGTCGTGAGGGAGTCAAAATATTCAGGTGGTGGCGTTCGATAGGGTGACGAGCACACAAATAGATAGAGACAGGACCAGTTCTAGGCTAACACGGAGTCAAGTGAGCTTTAGGCGCTCAAAACTAGTAGACTTAATGTGACGATGAATTGATTATATATGTGTATCAGAGCAAAACTGTTTTCCTTCAGTATTTTTTTTTTCGCGAAATTTCGACGCGCTGAGCATGCTAGATGGAGATTAGCACGTATGCTTTCTTTAGAATAAGCGGGTACGCCATGTGCTTAACTGAATAGTGTATAGTCTGATCACGTGACTACATGGGCTATATGGACTCTAATATAAACCCTTAGATATCCTCTTGTTAGTTGCTGGGAATTGAGAAACATGGTTGTCTCTTTCTTGTTCGAATGTCACAAATATCTGTGCGATCTTCACTGCAATAGTCTGAATTTTGGCATCAACATCATTTTCCAACCTTCTAACCACTACAAACTGCCCTAACCTTAAGTCTCCAAGTTCACACCTGCTCCAACCCGCTTTTTCACCCAACTCTCCACCTATCTTAGTGGGGCCTTGATTTGCTACTAATAGCTTTAAAGAAAAGCAGGCCTATTAGCTTAGGCACCATGGCAAAGCTCCATATCCAACGTCGTTTACACTCTTTGAAAATTGAAACTTCTGCCTCATCATAACCATCGAATTTCCCATCTCCTCTTATCATGGCCCCTAGTGCGATTATTGCCCCTTCTATTTTGTCAGCGGACTTTGCTGACTTGGGAGCTGACTGCTCCCGCACAATCGAGCAGGGAGCCGATTGGCTGCATGTTGATATCATGTAGGTAGCTTTACAGGCCTTTTTGAATGTGTATTAATATTTTATAGGGATGGCCACTTTGTGCCTAATCTTACTTTCGGCCCTCCTGTTGTCACCAAGATCCGCAAGCACGTGAAGCCGCCGACGGAAAAACACGGCAAGGGCACCTTTGACTGCCACATGATGATTGCCGAGCCTAAGAAATGGGTCAAGGAGTTCAAGAAAGCCGGCTGCGATTTGTACTGCTTCCACTACGAAGCTGCGTTCTCGTCGGCCGCCGAGGAGCCTGAGGCCAAGACGGAAGATAAGACTTCTCCCAAGGCCCTTATTAAGTACATCCATGACCAGGGCTTGCTGGCAGGCATCGCCCTTAAGCCTTCTACGCCGGTCGACGTGCTTTGGGAGATCCTGGAGAGCCCTGACGCAAACGAGCGTCCTGACGTGAGCACTCAATTGGCCGCAGCCCGCGTTATAGACACTAAGAATACTAATAATATTTCATCTAGATGGTTCTCATCATGACAGTCGAGCCTGGGTTTGGAGGCCAAAAGTTCATGGCTTCTGAGCTTCCCAAGGTACAGGCTCTCCGCGAAAGATATCCTGAGCTAAACATCGAGGTCGACGGCGGCCTGGGCCCTGGCACGATTGATCAGGCTGCTGATGCTGGTGCTAATGTAATTGTTGCTGGTAGCGCTGTGTTTGGCGCAAAGGATCCCGCAGAGGTAATTGCGCTGCTGCGTGATGCCGTGGCGAAGAGGCTAAACTGAAACATGATTTAGCCCTCATTCCCAGCCTAGACAAACTGTACAATGTTCAGCTCTTGTTTCGGCCCTTGTACGGAAGTTATCATGACTTATTCTTTTGTGCCATCAATGCCAGACATTACTTTTTGACTGCAAACACCGTGAGTAGTTGCCATTATCCATCAGCTATTGTCGTCCCTAAACTATAGTGGGGTTTAATGCGATAAGCGATAAGAACTTTGACCCACAAAAATTAAGAACTTCATAAATTCAGAAATTGAACCGAATGGCCTGATGATGGTCCGATGTGAAGTTGGCCGTATAAATTCTGAATTTCCCTTGCAGTAAACATTTTGTCAAGAACCGCGCTCTTGTTCTTTTGCTGATCGAGTATTTGCCCTTTGACAACCCAGGAGCAATGGCTGCGAGTAAGCGTAAGGCGGAAAAGTCCGCTTCTTCCAAGAGTGCGGCCAAGAAGCGCTCGGTTTCCACCGGTAAGGAAGTCCCTGATTCAACACCGAATTAAAAGACCTTGCTTCGCATCCGATACCCGTTAAATGTCTGCTAGATGATATTAGCGGCCCATGCTGACCATTTATGAAGCTATCTCACACGACGAAGCTCAGAAACGGTTCCGCAATGGCCTTTTTGATGCCACAGTTCTCGACGACTACACCAAGCAATATTCCGCCTCCTCGCCATACAAGCATGCTGTAATCAACAAGTTAGTTAATGACTCGCTGTTGCGAAATGTGCGCAACGAGATCCGCGAAAACGTATCTTTTACTCCCAAGGAAACCGATATCTACAAGATCCACCAGTCTGGTGATCTCGCTAACCTCGACGGCCTCGAACCCGAGGCTCTGGCCAAGTTACCGTCGTTGCTTAAGCTACGCGACGGTCTGTACTCCGAGTCGTTCCGTAACTATATCTCGCATATCACCGGTTGCGGGCCTCTCAGCGGCAAAAAGACCGATATGGCTATCAATGTTTACACGCCTGGTTGCTTTCTGCTATGCCATGATGATGTCATTGGTAGCCGCAAGGTCAGCTATATTCTATACCTAACCGATCCCGATACTCCATGGCAGCCATCGTGGGGTGGAGCTCTGCGCCTGTTTCCTGTCACCGAGAGCAAGAATGCCGCTGATGGGCAGATGGCGCGTACTCCGCAGCCTGATGTTGCCAAGGTCATCCCGCCAGCATGGAATCAGCTATCATTCTTCGCTGTGCAGCCCGGCGAGAGCTTCCACGATGTTGAGGAGGTATACCATGCTGAAAGTCCCGCTGAGCTGGAGAAGCAGGGCGGCCGCGTCCGCATGGCCATAAGTGGCTGGTTCCACATTCCGCAGCAGGGCGAGGAAGGCTTCGTTCCTGGCGCAGAAGAGAAGTTGCAGGAGCGCAGTGGCTTGATGCAATTGCAAGGGAACCCCGACCAGTACGATGCGCCAGTCATTACGCCAGCACCAGTGGACCAGACTGGTCTGGATGATTGGGAGGAAGACGATCTTGACTTTCTACTCAAGTATCTTGCGCCTATGTACCTGACCCCCGACATGATTGGTCAGATGAAGGACCACTTCAAGGAAAACAGCACCATTACGATTGGGGATATTCTAGCACCAGCATTTGCCAATTCCCTCCGCTCCTATGTTGAGGCTGCGGAAAGATCATCTCTGCCTGAGACGTATAGTGGGATTGAAGCCAAAAGCGACTGGAAGGTTGCACGGCCGCCACACAAACACCGTTTCCTCTATCAAACTACTAAAACAGCCAAGTCTAGTAACCAAGGTAAAACCAAGGGTAAGGGCAAGGGCAAAAGCAAAAGCAAAGATAACGGAAAGGGGACCACCATGACACCCGTTACGGAGCTTTTAGACGTGTTCCTCTGCAGTCGGCAATTCCACCGATGGCTCCAGCTTGTCACCGGTACGACTCTCAAGTCGCAACACGTTATCGCAAGACGGTTCAGACGCGGGCTAGATTACACGCTAGCTACAGGCTACGAGGGCAAGCCTCGGCTGGAAGTGAATTTGGGCTTCACCCCAACACCTGGCTGGGGTGCAGATGAGGATGAAGGCGGGGAGGATGGGGACCAGGATATGGATGTTTCTGGAGAGTCTGCTAAGACTAAGCAGGCTGGTGAGGAGGACGAGGAAAAGCCTGATATTGGTGGCCACGAAGTGTACATGGCAGGCGATGATGATACTGATGCCGATGCAGCCGTGTACAAGAGCAGTTCAGAGGACGACAACATCCTGTTTTTCCAACCAGCAGCCTGGAACAACATGTCTATTGTGCTGCGTGACGGTGGGGCCCTCAAGTTCGTCAAATACGTATCGCGCAGTGCCAAGGGAGACAGGTGGGATATTTCAGGAACCTATGATGTTGAAGAGACAGAGGATAGCGAGAGCGAGGACGAAGATGATGCAGAAATGCAGGATGGCGAGGAAAGTGAGAGCAGCGAAATCGAAGATGAGGAATGGAACGGATTTTCGGATTAGACGAGAATATAACAAGACACCAGGCTCGCTCTCCTAGCCATTGAATGTAACAATGTCTACTTCTTATGGCCTCAGTACCTAACGTCATAAGCTATCAAAAAAGAAGCTATTTTTGAGACCAAATCTCATGCTTATAAATAAAACAAGACTATGCTACCAAAACACCAAATCAATATCCAAAACTAGAAGAAATTCTAAACAAAATAATGAAAAACCAACGGGGACCCACCCAATACATAAAACAATCGCTAATCCAGACTGTCAATCTTCTTCTTGTCAAGAGTTTTTACAAATGCAAACTCCAAGAATTGCCGCCATACCTTGTTCTTCTTATTCTTCTTCCTCTTCTTCTTATCCTTCGACTTTTTGCCCTTTCTCAATGTACTACTGCCAGCATCGCTCTCTGTATCTTCATAGTCATCTTCGTCTACAGATGCCTCATCTATCTCTTCTTCAACCTCGATCATGCGCTGGTAGATGGACTCTGCCGAATCTGACTCCAAGAATTCCAAAGGAGACTCCTCAGCCTCGGTTTCTGCTGGTAGTGGGTCCAAGGCCTTGCCACCTTTGCTAGGCTTGTGCTTAGCAAGGCGGTAGGCAAGTTTAACGTAACTCTTTACTGTCAGGTCTTTGAGTTTGTACACCTTGTCAGTAAAAGTGCTATACTCGACGTCGAATTTAAATGGCAGGTGCTTAGGGTTCTTGTGCAGCTTCTTGTTCTTGTGGGGACCCTCACGCCACTTCGTCTGGTCCACTTCGCCGTCAAACTCAAGGTCATCCTCAACCTCGGTTTCGGTCTCAAGCAGCGACCGAAGCTCGACTGAGTTGCCCTTAGTGGGCTTCTTCTTGTCCTTCTTCTTCTTTTCGGGAGTGGAAGATTTGATGTTGTTGTTGAGATGGGTCAAGTTAGCGTAGTACTGCACGTAGCCCAGCCAGGAAAGAGTCTGCATCTCATATCCAGGACCAGGCGGAGTGCCCTTGGCCGGAGGATCTGGGATGACAAGATGAGGATCTTTGTGAGGGCCCTTCTTCCCCTTCTTATTCTTCTTGCCCTTCTTGCCTTTCTTGTCGTTCATCTTCTTGTTAGCCATTTCGATCTCGTTCTCTAGAGCTTGTAGGCGCATAGTGCTGATTTCATCAGGGGAATCGTCTTTGATTATGACGTTTTCCACATCACGCCACAGGGGACCATCAAGGCCTTCGGTGTTATAAGACAAGATGCGAATAGTAGGGAAGTAGTTGGGTACGATACTTGGCGACACAAGTGATAAGTGGTAACGCTCAGCATGTTTGTTGCCCAGACCCTTCCATGGCCGCTTTTCCGATGCCGAGAACTCTGCTTCTGGGTCAGCGGCATTTATTACGGCGCTTGGATCAGGCAGCTTGGACCACAATCTGCGGAGGTCGACTAGATAGTTGGCAGAGGCATAAATGGAAGCGGCTTCATCATGTACAGTGTCTTGCTCGTCTTGGCTGATCTGGCTAGAAGCCTCCTCGCTGGTGCCTTGAAGCACATCATCGGTCTGCAAAATATCAAGGTCGTTGCTGTCATGAAGGAGAAAGTGGTCAATGTTCATGTGACCATAGATCGAGCCAACAATGACATCACGGAACTGCACAAGCCACAAATTGTACTTCTGCCAACAAGTTTCATCCCAGTTTTGCTTTCCAGCTGTACGCGCAGGTGGAACATGACCAGTAAGAATAGCCTTAACGCCTCGAGCGCGCATTTGGGTAAGCTGAATGCGCAGCCATTCCATGTGCATGAAGCCAGGCTCTGACGGATGCACGCAATCATCCACGCCGGCGTTGCGATCAAACAAGTAGAGGGTGTTGATGCTGAAGACCGCTAGTTTATTAGGAATGACTTCAACGTAGAACCAACCACCAAACTCGAAAGAATGGCGCTGCGAGTCGGGGATAAAGGCCTCCCATACGTCAGTGTACGTACGCAGCCACTCGCTGGGCGCAGGCATCAAGATGTTGTGTGGAAGAATGTCGTTGTTTCCCAGGCTAGGGATAATTGGGATAGTGAGCTTCCCCTGATCATCGCTGAACAGTTTGGTGATTTTCTTGACCATCATTTTATTAGTGCCAAGCACCTGGGAGGCATTTCGGGGGATTTCCTCGTCGCTGTCGTGGCGGGCCGAGTCGCCAGTCCAGATAACAAAGTCAACGGTGTCTTTGACGTTTTCGTCAATCCATGCAAGCACAGAGTCAACCAAGTGCACAGGGGAATCGCAATCGGAGGTTTCGGCACCATAGTAGCCTGCAGGGCCAGAAGATCGATGGCAGGCGATGTCTTCGGCTGTGGAGGTGTGGGCCTTATAGAACATATCAGGATGGAAGTCTGTAAGAGGCAAGACAGTGGTTCTATTGGTCAGCCAACTGTGTAGAGCGAAGGTTTCATTCTATCAAAATGCAATGTTACACTACGTACCAGTGATATGCAGGAAGCGGCCATGAAGCCTAGAGCCTCCAGCGCCATTTTCCTGCACATTTTTGCGGGCAGCCTCATGCAAAGGTAGAGTGTGCGGCAATTGAGGTGTTTTTCCAATCGCCAAAGCCGAAGCCTGTTGGCTCAAAAGCAGAGCTGTGAAGTAAGACTGCAGCCATCGAGAGCGAGGCCAAAGACGTGGCCGAGACTGAGACTGCATGGCGCCACAGACCACGAGAGTAGACAAAGACGTGAGGATAGAGGTATGATAGCGCAGATATGAGACAAAGAAGAAGTATGATTCTGCCACGCTAGGTATAGATAATGCAATGGGAAGAGAAATAAAAGAGAGCGCCTGGCGTGTGGGTGAAGCAAAAAGCTCTGGCCTTGAGCCCTTTTTATATCTTCAAGTAAATTTGACAGAAGAATAAACGACTAATTGCATGCGGAGCCAATCGATTTCAAGAATACTCGCAACATAAAAAGGAATATAATAGCAAAACGACAAAGACTGTAGGAAAATACAAAAGAAGTAGAACGATAATCGGAAATAGAAAACCACAAAAATGGCAAAGAAAAATGTTTCGCGAGCAAATGCTCAACTTTTTTTGTGTGTGCTCGCTTCTACTTCAGAATCTAGAAGGAACGACCACACCCCAAGTTCAACAAGGGAAGGAACGCGTGAGAAAATAAAAAAAGTATTGGAGAGAGCTGAGAAGAGGAAAGAGGCAAGGATCTGCCCAGACTAGCACCAGGTTTTAGGCCTTATGGGCGGTAAAGAGCCCTAGAGGGCTCTGAGGCAGGCTTGTTCGGGATGCGATGCGAAATAAAAGCGCCAAATCTAAGAGGGCCAGCCACTTTCTAATGCAACCAATGTCGATCTAGTATGGCAAGAACTTGTATAAAAACAAGAGTGAATGAAGACGAAGCGAATAAAGAAGCCAGATACCGGCTACTATACAAGCAGCCATGGCTACACGAGATACTGCCTCGTGGCTGCTGCTAGTGCAAATACAAAATACAAATAGAAGAGAGATGTAAGAAAGCACAGGCCGTTATCCCGCCCGGGTCCTGGATTCCGGGCCCGCAATCTCTCAGACCATTTTGCATCGCTCTAAGAGCAGAATTCCCGTCTTGTTTCTTGCTCATGTAGTCTTTTTCAGAGGCTAAAGCTAGGTTTCAAGACCCCTCATTTCCACTTCACCCTTTTTTCCCCTCCCCTAGGCTAGCTAGCATCCCATGTTCCATGTCTGTGTTGCTCTTTACTAGAATATGACGTTTGACCCATACTCATCGTTCTGTCGTATGCTTGTTGTCTATTGGTCTGGCTTGTCCATGTATTGTTGTATGCTCAAGGCACAAGGCTGATAAAGTGTCTCAAGCCAGCCCGCCAATCAAAAGCCGGCGCATTTCCACGTGAAGAGAGGCAAGTTACCATTTCCCATTGCCACGAGATCACAAGCCCAGACAGACATCACAAGCAAATAAAACAAGTTCTACGTGCACAGATAGGGAAAATGACCCCTTTGTGGCCATTGGGAGGCCGTTCTCTCCTCTTCCTCCACAACAACACAGAAAGGATAGTAGATAAACCCATGGTGGCCAGCGGGAGGATCAGCAGATGAAGGGCACTTCTTAGTCTCAGAGAACCTTGATGGACTTTGGCCAATCCCCCTCTCCTGAAGTTCATATCGCGCGCTTTGATCTGGGGCAGTGTTCTTGTTGAGTGGTCATGTACGTCATGAGATGGAGAAAAAAGGAAAAAGAACTACTGCACAACATCCTTTGCCCTCTTCACCTCATTGCTTAGTTTCCATTTTTGCGGTTTTTGTAGCTTGCAGTTTGACGTCACCTGTAGCAAGAGCGGCTTTTTATAACTACAGTAGAGCTGGGGCACAGCACGCAAGCCCATCCTTAGTAGTAAAAACGAACGGGTGGCCTGAGGCATTCCTTCAAATACAAAACACGAAATGTACAACCAAAAACAGATTATTGTATCGGGGGGAGACCAGCAAGCTAGGAGATGAAAGGAAGACATGCAGCAAAGACTAGTGAGGAACTCCAACAATCCCAGGATCATGACTTTTGTTCGTGTGATGTTTGACGTCATGCAAAATCGGCACGGCAGCTGTCCGCAAGGGTCTACCACATAACCCTAGTTACACAAATAATTAGCACATCACGTGCCACCCATGTCTATAAATTGTGCACCAAACTCCACAGTAAAATTCTCCTTCCCTTTTCCTTCTTCACCATGCAACACTTCGACGAGCCCTCATTCTGGTAGCAGCAATGCCACCAGTTTGAGGTGTCTTTTGGGCAATTACATCATATTGCTCCATGTAGTCTCCGAGTGCATGCTAGAGAATTTCTGCCGCTCGTTTGAGGGGTGTCATGTTTCATTACTTTAGTGGCACCCCATGTAGTAGTGGCTACATTTCCATGCCTTGGAAGCATGTGAAAGAACGAGAGTACATATATGTGATGACCCCCTCAGGATTTTCCCTTGGAAGCTAGTCTCGATAGACCTACCCCAACTTCAATTGCAGCGCCCGTCCTCTCGCGTCATGCCTGCTCTTACTCGTGCTCGTGACCTATATCTAGTTAGGGGCAGAGGAAGCACTTGGCTGTTCTTGTGATGTTTTCTAGGTCCATTTGGGCTAAGCACTAGGGCCTGTGACCGCGGCAGAAACACACCATTCTGCTCCATCGACGGCATGGCCTACTTTGTGCAGGACTTTGTGTCAGGTTCCAATTGCATCATGTATAGTAACCAGAGCTTAGTACCTTTGTTCAGTATTCTTCTTTATTGTGTCCCTGTCTCTCTTTCAACACATGCTAGTTCTGTTGTTGAAAGAGCGTCCACCCCTATCCTATGGCTAGCCTAGCATTGAATAACAGACTAGTCTCAAATAACCCCGTCTTTGGCCTTCTGTGTGTTAGATGAAGCGGGTTGAGCCTCCATCTTATTTTTCTCCCTATATGTATTCGTAGTGTTCTAATCCCAGTGCTGGCTAGCCACTTCCATAGAGGACAGAATTTGTCCATACCTAGGTAGAAAAGCCACTGTCTGCTTTTCCGCCGTTTCTGGCGTACTCCTCAATACATAATTTCAGCAGTCTGAATGTAAACATCGCCGTCTACTCCCCCTTCCAGTAGTTTGTTTGCACAAAAGGCATCTTGGCTACCTTGGCCGCCCGCGTCTTGTTTCGGATGACCACATCAACTTCAGTCCCTGCCTTGTGTAGGCCATCCTTGATGTAGCCCATAGCAATGTTCTTACCCAGAGAGGGCGACGGTGAGCCACTGGTCACAATACCAACCTTCTTGCCGTCCTTGCCCTGGATAATAGCGCCCTCGCGAGCCGGCGCGGGTCCGTCAATGAGGAATCCAACGCGGCGTCTATCGACACCCTTCCCGCCCTTGCTCTTGGGTTTCAGCTGTGCCAGGATCACATCCGCACCGTGGAACCCACCTGCCACACGACGTGTTGGCGGAATGACCCACGATAAAGACGCCTCAACAGGCGTTGTAGTGTCATCCAAGTCATGGCCATACAAGCACATACCGGCTTCTAAGCGTAGTGTGTCACGGGCGCCCAGACCTGCCAGCTTTAGATTATCGCCGCCAGCAGCCATTAGTGATTCAACCATAGCTGTCAACTCGGTGGCGGCATTACCCGGTTCGCCAGTAGGAATAAAGGTCGATATTTCGAAACCATCCTCCCCCGTGTAGCCACCACGAGCAATTTGCACAGTGCGGCTGGTCCTGCCCCCAGGTAAGCGCAGCTGGGCGAAAATCACACTACCAAAGTAGAAGGTTGACAAGTCGACATCAGTGGCCAGCACAGCTTTGAGGATCTCGGCAGCCTTAGGGCCCTGCAGGGCCACGAGGCCACCGTTGTTTTCCACTCGCCAGGTATCCTTAGATACCAGCACGCCACTGGTTGCCAACTGACTATCAAAGTACTTGAGGTCCTTTTCACGGCATCCAGCATTCGTCACAACATGGAACTTCTCCTCGCCGATGCGTGTAATGATAGTGTCGTCAACAATACCGCCCGTCTCAGGCCACAGCAATGTGCTCAAACGGCTCTGGAAGGGGGCCAGGCCCGACACATCGGCAGGCGTAACTTTCTCAAGGAATTTTGCGGCGCTAGGGCCCTCAAATATGTGCTGCACCATGTGTGAGACATCAAACAATGATGCATGCGAGCGAGTAAATTTATGCGACTCGACCAGGCCAACTGAGCCATACTGGATAGGCATGTGGAACCCGCCAAACGGGACCATCTTAGCGCCCTGGGCTACATGGAAGTCATACAGCGGGGTTTTGCCGAGTGGTTCACTAGAGGACGAGGAGAATCTGCCTCGTAGTCTGCTAGGCACGACCATTGCCCGTCGGGCCAAGATTGAAGTCATGGCTGAATGTATATGAGGTGGAGGTGAGCCTATAGTTGATGGATGCCTGCCGTCGCCTACAGCAAATAAGGCAAAATCAGGGCGAGCTGGTTCAATAGAACGTCAAAGAAAAAAGAAAAAAAATAAAGGAAAGACGCCGCTCAAAACAGGCCCTGGACGAAAAGACGAAGACGAAATTGTATCCGTTTGCAATAACTCAGAGAAATAAGGAGGAAGCCAGAGGAAATGCCCCTTCTTCACATGGCAGTACAAAGGCCATCAAAGCCCTTTCCGCGGGCTTGTCTTGCCTCATGCCCGAAGCCGGAAGGAAGGCGGGCTCATGGTTGGATTGGATCCGGCTACAGAGCTACCTTAAAAATGGAGACACTCTAGTCTGGCTAGAAATTACTCTTGGGGCTGCCTGTAACATTAGCAAGAGTTAATTAATTGGTTGGACACAGGAAGAAAATACTATAAACTCACAACGCACAGAGCCGATAAGCTTGGCTATTTGATCTTGGTCAAATCCATTAGAGCTTGAGGACGCCATTGGTAGAAATCCATGCAGGGCCTAGCTTCGATAATAAGCCTTATCACTCATGCAGCAACGACGGGCTGGACTTTCCACGGAAAACCAGGCACACAAACATCGCTTCTTTTATCTACTATATTTTGTACCGAAATTCAGAGCTCCAAACCACAGGAGACAAAGGCGATCAGCAGATAGTAACCACTTAAAAGGCGTAAATGTGATGCTTACTCCCTATTATAGGCACAAAAAGCAAGACAAGTTTCTGCGGACTAGTGAAAAAGAGAAAACCAGTATTCAAAAATCAAGGGATTGAGATTTCCTCCCCTCTCGCCAAACAACACTGCCGCCATCGCTATACTCTCGGATAGCCTAGCGCTTCCTCCTATTTAGAATCAAAGCTGTATTTAAGCCATCCGCCTAGAGCTCTCAAGCTCTCCCATCTCACCGTCTCGTTAGCTTCACCCATGAGCTCCATGATACGCGTCTTAATTCCTAGCTTATCCAACTGATGTCTCTTTTCCGGCACCTCCTTCACAAGGAACCCGATATCGTTGCAAGCAATAGCCAGAACCTGCTTGTCGTTGTCCCATGGCTTCTTCATGATCTCGGCCAGCTTTTGCACAATTTCGCCCTGGTTGTGTTCTAGAATGCGCCGGGAGTTTTCAGCCCAGAATACTGTGTTGCGATGAGGTGGAGACCAGCGGAGGTGGCCTGACTCCACCTCAGCCATGTATTCATCAAAGGTGGTCTTGTTCTTGCTGTACTCCTCCAGCATTTCCTTGAGGCTCGTCAAGTCCTCGACTAGGTCAGGGTCGGTCATGTGGCGGCTTATCATAGTCTCAACTTGAGACGGTAGACGTGCCAGGACAGCAATAGGCAACAGAGACTTGGGGTTCTTTTCAAGGAGGTTATTGAGAGTAGCAATGAGGAGACGTGTGGTCTTTTCCTTGGGTGAGACCTTGAGAAGCTGTGTGTAAAGTACTATGATGTCATACTCACTGCAAACAACTGTTAGTGAACAAAAGGAAAACAAGTAAATGATAGGGGGGGGGCAAGAATAGCACTTACTCATCCAGGTCATCGCCGATCTCTTCGGCCTCAAAACTAAGCTGCCAAAGGACCAGGAGAACATGGTAGAGGAGCTGAAGGCCAACACCCCCGTTGATAAAGCCTTCAACGCCAGCAGAACGGCCGCTAGAGACACCACTCCACATGCTGACAGAAGAGTTTCCATTCGCACCAACGCCAGCTGCAGTGCGCAGGATGTTTATTAATGGCTCAACAGTTTCACTTCGATGCGCCCAAAACTCCCGGCGCGGTGCCTGGCCATACAAAAGCGACGAGTACTGCTGCACGGCAACAGCCTGGAGGCCAGAATCTTGGTTCTTGGCCAAACCAGAGAGATATGTTAGAAGGACAGGCAGAGCATCTTTCAAAGTGACAGCTGATTGATCGCGGGTAGAGGCAATTATAGTGGTCAGGACAGTCGAGGCCAGAAGCGGGATGGTATCTTCCGAGTTGTTAGAGTGAGCGAGAAGGCCCAGAAGCGTGGGACAAGGATTTCCGGCTTTGAAAAGGGAAAAGGCGAAGTTTGGAACAACTGATACAAGGATTTGGAGTTAGTAATTTGCTTGTGGGACGATACGATTGCATGCGCGTGAAGTTGTATGTAGTGGGGTTTGTGGATATCTAGTTGCGACATTTATTGACGGCAACTTTCCAGAGCAGGTTTGCAAATTGATTGCAATCGCATCCGGATAACTTTGGTTTCAAATATGCAAATAACAAAACAACCGAATACAAAATGAATTGGAGAATGAGTTTTAGAATTTCCCATTGCGCCACTTTGCTAACAAGGAGTCGACTCTCTTGACTTACGCTCCAAAATATCGCCAAACAGAACCAGCAGATGCTGAATGATGTTTGCGTGCTTAGCAGCAGACTCAAGTGAGCTTGGTTTCCCCGGTGCACCAAGGAAAAGCTCAGCAAAGCCGTTCATGTCATTTTCGATGGTTTTCCGGCGGTCTTCGGACTTCTGGGTGCTGGACAGGGCGCGGATTTTGCCTAGTTGAGCATCTGTAATAGAGCTTGCTCTCACGGCACCATCCCAGGCAATGGGGCGCTGGCGGATGTTATTCTGGAGGGTAGCCAGATAGGCGGAAGGGTCAATGAGCATGGCGGTCGAGTTGAAGAAAAGGAGTATATCGGCAGCGGGCTTCTTCTTTGTGCTTGGTCTTGAAAGAAAAGAGCGATTAAGAGGAACGGCCTACGAGGCTGTCGAGTTAGACTTGACTAGGGCGCAACAAAGGATGATGGGGATTCGTGATGGTGATGTGCAATTGAATTCGTCGTAACGTAGTGGAGCCTAATCAATCCAATCGCCAACAGAAGAGAATGAAAAAAACGCACACGGCTAAGAAATAAAAGTGCGAGGTGCGGAAGACAGACGACGATAGCACGTATTATGACGCACGAATCTATGATATGATTGATTGCCGGACTAGCTTTAGTAGGCTTGGCTCAAGAGTGGGCAAGGCTGTGAAAATTGAGTGGAGCTGATGGCCAACACTACATAGCTCAATAAATAGGATATGCAGTAGTGAGTGACCTTTGCTAGGGTTAACAGCACTGCAAAGCTGCAAGTACCACGTTATCAGAGGCTATCAAGCTTGGCCGAGCTTGTCAACCTCTTATGCTTGAGCTTAGTATAACCCATTTTGATTGCGGGTCCACTCGGCCACTCTTCAGCCTCAACCAGCCCCAATGATAAAATGAAGCTTCTATATCGAGCATATGAAAGCGCGGCCATGCTCTCTTAGCTATTGAGGATAAAGGCAGGAACAACGGCAGTCAATTCGGTGGATTTGGGAAATAAAACAAGAAGAAGGGTGTTTAGGCTACTAATATGGCTTGAGCTCAACGGCTTGCTATTGTCTGTAGGCACCAGTAGACAACAGAACAACGGTGAGACAACACGGAAACAACAGCTATGTTGTATCTACATGCACTGCGCTACGTACAGTAAGCTAGGGTCTAAATGGGAATAAATGGGCCTCTATCTTATGTGGAGGCTATAGCCGAGCTTTTACCGGCTGATGATAGATAATTTAGTCCCACTACTCTGTGATCAACTACATACGATACTAAAACGAATTGTGTAGATGCCAAGAAGCCCCCAAGAGCACAAGCATCGGTCGGTTTGGCTCTAATTCAAAAATTTGGACCTTCTGAGCCATGGACTCGGTTGCTCCGCAGCGGACAACAAATATGGGCACCAAAGCCAAACAGAGACAAGGAAAATAAATGGATATCCTGATTTCAATTACGCTTTTTTGTTCGCGTCTTACAAGGGCCCTGGCGCGTCAATCCCATCATCTGAGTTGCTCGATGATAATGCTTTGACAAAAAAAAGAGGCTGGATTTTTTTTTTCCTGGCACTAAAAGGCATAAGGCATCAAATCAAGAAAAGACCATTATTTTATAGAGGGGCTGGGGGAATAAAAAAGGCTGCTGGAGACTCGTGACACTGTGAAAAAAGATGCTGGCGCTTCCATTGCAGATTCCATTCTGGCCTCTTTTTTAAGCCAGACTGGACTTAATAAAGCCCGGCGTTTATCTCTTTCGTTCCCATTCTGACCTGGCGTGGTTTACCATCTGGGAAGTTCTCAGCTTGCACCCCTCCAACATCCAACTCAACTAGCTAGGCTTCCCACAAACAGCATCCTGGGACCCCCGTTGCCATAGCACCCCCCCAGCGAAGACCAACCACACCTGCTCACTACGTTCATCCTCTGTGGCTCACTAAGAAGCACAAAAAGAATTGCCTGTTCGTTGCATTGCACTGCGTTGTGTTGCATTTGCATATTGAGAGTGACAAAAAGTGCAGCAGATCCATGGCCTGCCTGCTGCTTCTTTTCCCTTTCTGTCCAGTTCTTTTTGTTGCCATTGTCCCTCGTTTTTCCAAGTTGCCCTGCCTGCACCGATTGGGCCTCTATTTTACGACTTCACCTTCAACAACTTGCATTCCTCGAATCAACATCACCACTCCCTTATACATCGGCGTTTCCATTCCAACTGCTACAAATCGCCTTCTTAACCCTTCCACCAGGCTGCTAGTGGCCCTCACATAAAATATGCGGACCAACTCCGCTGCTCGGCTGTTAGTCGCTGCTCTGCTTGGATATACGCACTCCGTATTAGCTGCCCCTACGCCTGTTGCCATACCAGATGATGCTGTCGGAACTGGCATTGTATCTGCAGTTTGGGGAGCTATACCTACGGGCGGAGTTGCCTGTATCCCTCAAAACGAAGGCGAGACGTCATGTGGCACCATTTGCTGTACTTCATCCCAGTCCTGCGCTGCCGAAGGGCAATGTGTGGCTAAGGATTCTTCTGAACTCACTGTTACAGGCGTCATTGGCGGGAATGGGAGTGGCCAGACCCTGATTACTACTATCAACGGTGTGGTGACTACAGAATACCTAGCGCCCTTCCGACCTACGGCTACGGCTAGCGCCTCCGCTACTTCTACCAGTGACAGCGATGAAAGCAACGATGACGATGACGACGATGGCGGTAGCTCTCTTAGCGCTGCCGGTATTTTCGGAATTGTCTTTGGGACTCTTGTCGGTATTGTTATTCTTGGTGCCTTGTGCTTCTTCTGCTTTGCGCGGGGTCTATGGGCTTCGGTATTCGGGGGCCGCACTAACAATAGCCACGGTAGTAACAGCAACATCGAAGTCTATGAGGAATACCAATCTGACTCGGACTACTACTCCCGCGGTGGCACGTCTGCGATGGCTGCTGGTGCTGGTCGCAGACGTGCTAGAGGCGATAGCTGGCATGGTGAGAAGCCGCGAAAGAAAAAGAGCGGTACCGGATGGCTTGGTCTTGGCGCTATTGCAGCTACCCTCCTGGCCATGCTGAATATGAAAAAGGATAAGAAGACGTCCCGTGAATCCGAGGCCATGTACAACAGACCCTATGGAAGCGAGAGTAAGCTTACATTATTACCGACTAACTACCATTCGTCCTGAATAAAATGTACTATACTAATGCATCGTTTTTCTCATAGGGAGCTCTAGCACTGGTGCTCGCACCCGCCGTTCACGCTCTGGCGCTCCTACGGCTAGTCGTAGTGGCGTTAGTAACGCCACCCACACTACCCGCGTGACGCGCAGTAGCAGCCGCACCCATCGCAGCAGCCACGTACACGACCCCCGACGAGCGCGCAGCACACGGTCACACTCACGCCATAGCTACAGTGATAGCCGCAGCGGAAGTCGTAGCTCGAGCCGCAGCTCGAGCCGTAGCCGCAGCCCAGAACCAAGCCGCCGAAGTCACAGTCGTAGCCAGAGCCGCAGCCATACGAATAGCCGTAGCCACACAAACAGTCGCAGCCACACGAACAGCCATCGCAGTCGAAGCCGCAGTCGTCACAGCCGTAGATAATAACGGAGACGAAGGAAAGATGGATACGAAAAACCTTTTCCAGTGTGGCTATTGGATACAGATTTCGGACTTGGCGGGCTTTGGGGCCCTGTGGCTGTTGTGCACAACAGGCTGGCCAGTCTGCACAATCCTTGCCTCTACAATTTGTCGCTGATCTATACCTTAATGTCCTGCCTGTCCTGGCTTGATATCTAATGACTGCCTTTTTTTTCTCTTTAGCCGTGGGAAAAGTGTATATGTTTTTTTTTTTTTTTTTGGGTTTTTGAATTGGTTTTTCTGTATTGGGTGTGGTGTTTCTTTACTTTTCTTGTTTTCTCAGTACTTTTCTATCTATACACATCATACTCTCACCACACCATGCATAATTTGTGCTGCATTAAGTCTGCCTGTTCCCCTTCCCCCTTATACCTGTTCTGCCTTCTAGGCACCCAAATTTCTTTTATTCCTGAGTTCTCGGTTATCTATGCTTGCTTGCTCCTTTTGGATTGCACCGAATTTGCCCCATGACTGCTGTATTTCTTATCCTGTGGCTGCCTTCTTGGTTTCTTGGTTTTTTGCGGGTTTTTATAGAGGTATTATCACTCATCCCCCTTGCAAACATGCACCAATCAGCTCACATCGTCAACATGATCTCACATCTATTTACCTTAAGATAGACAGCCCCCAGTTCGTAGGTTTTCTTCATGGTTAAATTGGAATTTCACGAGCCTAAGAGTATGGCCATGGTTGTCATTCTTCATACTACATGTTACGTGATACTTCCTACCGTGTATTTTTTATGCATCCAACAAACAAGAACTGGCATAACAAGAGATGTGGTTCCCATCTAGTCGATGTCCCTTTTTGCGGTTGTCCAATCTTGATCATTCCTCTTCTTGTCTCGTCCATTTTGAATCCTAGGGGTTGCGTGTATGTTTCACAGGTTGGGTTCAACGGAAGACAAATTCAATGCCCAAGAAAAAAAAAACAACCAATTTCATCCCCATCCCAAAACAAAGGAAAGCTATCATCACGTGAATTTAACGAAACTTTTTTTGTCCTGTAGAAGAGTCGCCCGGAAAATAGATAACACCGTCCTGATCATGATTTTGGTAGCACTATGCTACTATACATGCAATGTGCCTTCCGCTCTCCCGTTATGAAGAGGCCTGGAAATGTAGAATAACACAAGTCTATTTGACCGCAAAATTACTGATCATCAGTAACAATGTTGCCCTTCTCGGAGACGTACAGACCGTCCAGGAACTAGAGAAGACAGTTAGCACTTATAAAGCTTGCATATAGATATTTTCGGTTGTAGAAGATACTCCTGTTGTGTTGATATTTGCTTACCTTTCTGATATCCTTGTTGCGGACACGGCAGATCTGCTGAATGTCGGCGGCAGACTGAGAGACATCCTCCAGGGAGTTGCCGGACAGAACCAGCTCATCCTTCTGGGTCTTGGAGACCTCGACATCGACGCCAGAGCGCATGACGACACGGCGGACGATCTTCTCACCAATGAAGTTTCTGTACAAGTTTTGGCGTTAGTTTGAACTAATTGAGAACCGGGAAACAAGTCCCATAGGTCGCGTGGCTTGCAGCGTAGAAGTCGATTTGGAGATGGAGGGCTCCATTTGATCGATGCAAATAGCATGATTCTAATCGTCTAGGTAGTAGATAAAATAGCATACCTGATTTCAACCTCGTACTGGCCGGTCTCGGCGCTCTTCTCGATGTTGACGTTGATGGGGAAATGGGCGTAGACGTAACGCATCTTGTACTTGTAACCCTTGGTCACGCCGATGATCAGGTTGTTGATCAGGGTGCGGACAGTCCGGAGGGCAGCAACATTTTTTCTGTTACCGTGGTGGATCTCAATGGCGATGGTCTTGGGCTTGGGGACGGAGAAGGAGACAGCAATGTGGCTCAGATCCTTGACCAGCTTGCCTAAACACAAAAAAGAAATCGAATTAGATACTGAAGTTACGACGGGCGATTGCGGGTATAGCGAAATGAGAGCAAGCGGTTGATAGTTTGGCGGGGTTATCGATTGGTTATTGGCTTCGGTCGTTTAAATGACTTAAAGTTCTTGTTTTGAAACGAATATTTTGCTGGAAATAATCCCCCTCTTTCCTCTGCGTCTGGCTTGACTGGATGATTCATTGTTCGCATGATTCGTTCATCGATTGGATCCGTTTGTGGGCTGGCCTCCCAGCGCCCGGATTTGACTTGGGATAGACCCAATCAAAGTACTGGTAGTATTGACGCAGGTTCCCTGGCGAGAGAGCTGGTCCAATTGTGTGCTGTGTATATGTGTAGTGGAAATGGTGTTCGCATACCTCTGGGACCCTCGACGGTGATGATTCTCGACTTAATGTTCACCTTGACTATAGGGAAGAGTTAGCCGACGATCTTTTTTTTCCGCAACTGGTAACCCAAGCTTCTTCGATTTCGCACTGGGAACGACATGTTCAATAGGCGAGTCGTTTGACAAACTTCGGGCTCATGATGGAGAATGAAAATAACGTACCCCCCTCAGGGATGCTGAGAATCTCTTCCGAATGAATGTACTTCATCCTGACTGTCCTATACTTGGCCGTAAAGTTGGGATAATTGGGGATGTATCGTCAAGTTCACGGTCGAAAAGTCACGACAATTTCTTCTTGTGCGGTTGGAAAAGTTCTAGGGCAAACAGAAAGAAGTGTGGGGTATTTGGTTGTGTGCGGCGACTCATTCCTGAGGACTAGTTGCAGAATCTACCGGCATTTTTCCGCACAATTATGATTTTTTGGCATAGGGCTTGGGGTCCACAAAAAAGACATCAAAAGTGTGATATTTCGCGTGACCCGCTTAGTCAGAAGTGGCGCCATGGTGTGGCAAATAGTGGCGGACATAAAAGGATAATGGTGGAGTCGTTTTGTCTTTTTTAGCCCGAAACTTGATTGAGTCTTATTTTTGATTTGAAATAATAAGGGGGCGTTCGTCAGGGATGGGGGGTTTAACCTTTAAGGTTTATCGCCATCACTGGCGTAAGCAGACCAACGACCCAGACCCAATCTGGCGATGTTTTGTATGGGAAAAATGAGGTCCTACATTCTGTTTTATTTTATTTTTACTATTTTGTGAATAGAAGCAGAATAATAAGCCTCCTTATCTGCGGAGGAAAGTATCGAGTTATCGAAGATAAACCTGCGATTACATGCACGAACCATTTGACAAAAACGTTGATGTTTTGTTTGTTGTATGAGCCAGTGCGCTGAGGACCCGAGATTTGAGTCGGCCGCTTTGTGTTGTTCACTATGTTTATGTACAGCGAGTATTGTATGTGCATTATTGCATTATGTCTATGTCCAAGTTATTGGTACACGTGTTACTTGATTATTCACTTAGTTATGGGATATTTAGCCTAGCGATGCTTTTTTTTCTTCGTTTCCGTATGGGCACTAAACTAGCTCGTTTACAGAGCAAAGAAAGCCTTGAAATCTTGGCATGTGGTAGGTAAATTAGGCATTCACAAATCAACTTGACAGGCTTCCAAATTCTGACGATGGTAGCACATGGTACGGGCTGGAATTTGGGGGCCGTTTCTGACCACCTCAAATGCCGATATTCTGGGGTTGGAAGATGCCAAGCTCTTTTGCAGCTTGCCTACTACACAAGGTCGCACATATGCAATGCAATGGGGTCATGAATTTGATGTCAGGTTGGATGGATGGCCTAGCGAGTAATTTTTTCCTCATGTCTCAACCCGGGACTCGCCTTATGCGCATGGGGGAGAATTTAGTGGGATAATGGCAAGGCGAGAAGGCGATGCTGTTGATCTGCCCATTTGGGGAAAGCTAGGATAAAGGGGAAGGGGGCTGACATTACTATATTGCAGAAAACTTATTTGGACTAAGGCCAAGTAAAGAGTACCTCGGGTTAGGTGGCGGAAACTGCTGAGGGCATGTACAGGATACAAGCGTAGCATCGTGTCTGATTGGGAAAAAGTAAGGCAGCAGCTAAAAAAAGCATATCAAAGAGGGACAGCAGCCTTCACGAGAGTAATCACTTGACAATGCCTCCGAATTGAGGCAGAGAACCGCTCTCGAGTCCGTGCTAGAGCCCATCCCACTGCGTGAAACATTTGGCCCAGGTCGCAGGCGTAGCAAGGCTTGAAGAATGGACGTCTAGCTGCAAACGAGTGTGGAAAAGATGAGAAAAATGCACAAAGATCCTTAACCATACCAACCTGTAACCTTTGCGGCAATCCCAGGTTCATTTTGGCCGCCTTTTTACGGTGCACAGAAGCATAAATGGGTACTTTGGACGGGCTATAAATTCATTAGGATTATTAGCGACAGGACGAGACTCTGGATTCGCGGTAGCTGGTGCAACTCGAAAACGTCGCAGAGACCAGACTTGGGATAGCCGCGGGATATGATGGCAATTTAGCTAGGAAAAATGAAGTTTACCGGGGTGTCCACTCACACACAATTGTCGTCTGTTGTGATGGTGGGAGAGCAGTATAATGACGATTGAAGGCACTGGATGACTCGCAACCCTTTTTTTATACTTTTTTTTTTTCTTTGTGTACCGCAATTGTACCGCAATTGTACTGCACGTGTACTGCACTTGTACTCATCTGGTAAACTCTGGTACATCTAACCTTGAGCTTGACAAACAGTGACTTTGATCCAACATCCAGTAATCCTTCGACAAGGGGTAACACCCCTGTATTGTAGATGCCTAGAAGACTATGTGCATACATATGTAATGTAATGTACATACAGGCTGCACAATCAAAAAAGGGTGAGCAGTCTGGCTAACAAGTGAAGAAGTGGTGGGCTTTGGGACTTCCTTCAATTCTTCGACACCCCGATTTCTCACTCTCGCCTCTTTGACTTTTCAATTCTTCAACTGGCTAACTTCGCATTTCCTCTTCAATGAACCCACTACATTATTCTTTGGCCCATGTTCATTTTTCTCCTATATTTGTCATTTGCGCCCGTTTCCCTAAGCTTCACCCAACTATCAGTCTCCCATCTACCAAGTACCTCTGTGGCCTTCATCTTCTCTCTCCCATCATCTCCGCGCGTCTAAGCCGAAATCAAACGCCCTGTCTGCACACCAACATCTAACGCATTTCTTCATTTACGTCTGCTGGACAGTCTCTTTGTCTGTGTATTCGCGGACCCAGATCCATCGCCTAATAGTACTCGCCACTCGCTCTCCATCTCTTCCATTAATACCGCCCTCGCCATTTCTGGCTCCGTTTTCTTTTCTTTACCTCCTATATTTCTTCTTTCTCCAGCTCTTAATCGTCCATCTACAGAACTGCAATGTCGCTCGCCTACCGCCCAAGCTCGGTAGGCCATTCGCCTGATGAGCAGCTTCGCATCATTAGAAAGCGCAACAGAGTGCCTCTTAGTTGTCATCCCTGTAGAACTAGAAAGTGAGTCTCACCCATCACCTCATCTCTCGATTTGATTTGACGACGACGGAGTGTCAAACTCCGCGCATTCCATAGCCTGCTTGCTTATTCTGCAGCCTGGTAACAAATCCGTTTGAGCAAACACCCGCTAATACCGCTCTTGTGCGTCTATAGATTGTGAGCAACAGCCCCCCCTCAACCTGAAAATTGGGAAACTGGCATAAAATATCGTTCTTCGTAATATCCGCCTCCTCTTATGGTACCTGACACCATGATGAACATTACGTGAAGGCATCATGATGCGCCTGGTTGCCCCCCTCCCTTATCGATGTCGTGATAAATTATCTTCTATCTTCCATACAATTTCAGTACTCGGCCACTAACGATTGAACCCGCGCAGGAAATGTGATCGTGGCCGACCTTGCACAAATTGTTCCAAGAGAGAAGGCGCCGACCCCGCGTCTTGCTCCTACGCGACACAAGCAGCCCGGAACAAGAAAAGCCAGCCAATCAGCCAAGCACCACCCACTGATATGCAGGATCGAATTGACAGACTCGAAGGTCTTGTGCTATCGCTCATGCACAATGGCCCACACATGGACACTCTGCCAAGCCCCCCATTGAGGGACACGCAGAGACCCTCGTCTCACGATGGCGAATCTATCAACTCTTCTCCCACACCAAAACCCGGCTTCATAGAGGACAACAATGAATATCGACACCTGACCGGATCAAAGAGTGGCGGCTCACCGGGCTTGCTCAAGGTTGACACTCGAGGTGGTCGGTCTATGTATGTTGGACAGCAGCACTGGTACACCATTCTCTCCGATATTTCCGAAATCAAGGCATACTGTGTTACACACAAGAGAGAGTTTGAACGAGGATATGCTGCTGTCATGGCCTCTAAACCCGCCTTTTTCAGAGATGGTCCTCTTTTGCTTCGTGGCGCAGCACCAGCTGCCCCAGAAGAGCTGCGAAACTCCCTCCCGCCAAAGGAGCAGGTCATAAAGCTCGTCGATAACTACTTGGCATCTATCGATGGCACACAAACCATGATTCATAAACCAACGTTTACAGTCCAGCTACAAAAGCACTGGGATTCCCCCCACGAAACATCTTTAACATTCCTCGGTCTGATATATGCCATTATGTCCTTGTCCCTCATAACCTATAGCCAGGCCAATAGTGAACCTGCAGAGTTCAAGGGTTGCACTATCGATCTGGCGACTCAATTCCGCCGTCGCACTATTCAATGTCTGCACGCAACTGACTACACCTCGCCAGGAGAGTACACCATTGAAACTTTGCTCTTGTACATGCTAAGCGAGCTTTTGACACGCTGGGAAGCTGACATAGATTTGTACCTCATCATGGGTACAATCGTTCGGCTTGCTTTCCGGATGGGCTACCATCGAGACTCCAAGTGGTTCCCAAGTCTTAGCCCCTTCAAAGCTGTAAGTAGTAGTTCATGCTGCGTTTCATATGTATTCAAGAATTGCCACTTGCTAACAAGTAGTTTCTAGGAAATGCGCCGTCGGGTATGGGCTTTTGTCCAAATGACCGATGTCCTGATCTCACTTCAAGTTTCACTACCTAGCATGATTGATAATGAAGAGTGTGACACTCAATTCCCGACTAATATTCGGGATGAGGACTTTGGGCCTGAAACGCGAGTCCTCCCTCCTCCGCGTCCGTGGACGGAGGACACTGATATTAGCTTTATGATTTTCAAGTCAATGCTATACAGCGAGCTGACTGACATAGTCAAGTGCACTACTCGCATTAACAAGAAAGTTACCTACGAGCAGATTCTGTGCTTCGATGAACGTCTGGATCAAATCTATAGGCAAATTCCCGATCAACTCAGGGTCTGCCCCCCGAACTCCAATGATCCCTCAGTCTCTTTTATGCGCAGGTACAACCTTGAGATAACGTACCAAAAGATACGCTGTTTTCTTCATCGTGAATTTGCGGCCAAGGCTAGACAAAACCCTCGCTTCAACCACTCTCGCACTGTAGCAATCGAGGCAGCCCTAGCTAGTCTAGGCCACTTGGCAACCCTCCACAAAGCAACACTGGCTACGCCTAACCTGGTCCAAATCAAGTGGTACGTGCAAGCTTCTGCCACGAAGGACTTTATGCTTCCCGCAATTCTGGTCTCTGTCGATCTCCATCATGACAAGGAAACAAAAGAATCAAGTCGAAACGTGAATTCCAGCGCCACCAGCGGCTTCTGGACGAAGCGTCAAAGGCAGAATATGCTCCGAGTCCTCGAGTTCACACGGAAAATCTGGACTGATTGTGCAGACCACTCGATCGATGCCTTTAAATCGTCTCATGTTCTCACCGTCTTGCTGAGAAGTATCCAGGTAAAGTCTTGCGGCTCAGAATCTGAATCGAGAGCCAAGAGCTACCCCAGCAGTGGCAGGGAAGATGATCACGTACACACTCCTAGTACAGTGCATTCGGAAAACACAGACTACAGTCGCTTGAGCTCCCTAGCCCCCGACTCAAGGATGACAACTTCAGACCCTACACCTAGTATTGAATCTGTCAAAATGCCACCACACCCGGGAAGCGCAATGGATTATGCAGCAAGACAATCCAATGGCCACACTTCCGAAAACTGCCCTCCGCCAAATGTCGCGGCACCGGTCTATGGCGGAATTCCAGAGCTCGGTGCTCCCAACATGCAGGCCGAGTTCTTGAACGGCCAGATAAATATAGATCAGTACAGCATGAATATATCATCCCCCTTTACATACATGCTGAACAATATGAGCACGCAAGGGGCCATGAACAACATAGACTGGGTAAGCTTGCTAGCTCCATATCGCCGTTTGTATTTCCACTTCTAACATTTGTAAATAGGATGTCTTCGATAACTTTACTCAGTCTAATGCAGCCATGAGTATCGAGCCTAGCTTTTCCATGTATGCTGTTGCACCACCACCACCCCCCCCTAGCCAACGCAATGAGGCCAGGAATATGGAACCACACAACAACCCACACCACCAGAATCGGCAGCTCCACTAGTTTTGAATTGGACTTTCATGAACCAGTGCCGGTGATGCGGCGCGTTGTATTATATTGTATGATTTAAAGGATTCTTTTTTAAATGTCAATGTCCTCGGACACATTCGTCTTGTTTATTTTCTTCTCACCCTCGAACCAGTATTCAATAAAAAGTCAACACCTGTTTATTGGCTGAAAAACATGATTGTGAGGAGGTTGTTGTGAGGATTCTTGTGACACCGACAGGACAGCCCCACTTTAGACTCGAGTCTGCCATTAGGCAGTTTGTGGGGTTCACGGTTTAATGCGGACAGACAGTTCACAACCTCGATAAGAAGAGCATCTACACCCAACTATCCAAGTTAAACATTAACTGAATAGGTGAAGTCGGTGTCGGGATGAGTCCGAGTATTAGTCGCTGACACCTCTTTCTAGTAATCTCCCAACTGCTAATAGCTAACAGAGTCGTTTAGAAGCTCTATAAACTATGAATGTGGCACAGACTTGATTAGTGTTGTATCTAGTATCATACACCCTACACACTTGCTCGCACACCCTTTTTCCCTTTCTTGAAGGAACCTAGGGCTGGATTGATCGACAGAAACATTTTGTCTTAGTTGCTGGGCACAGTCCTAATCAAGTCACAGCTGGCTAGTCTTGGTAGAAGCATTAGGAGGGGTAGGCTAGAACAGATTAGTTTTGAGTATAAATTGTTGCCGGGACCTCTTTCCTCTTCCCATGTCTTTTTGGATCCTTGTTTTCTCGACACCTGCTCCATGATTCAATACAAAGAAGGCCGTTCGTAGTATAGCCCCTCTTTATGTGGCTTATGGTATCTAGTTAAAGGCATCCGCAGTTATATTCACAGCCTCTACTAGCTCTTTATCGCAGGTGTACATATCTGTCTACCTTCACGTCCCAAAGCCAACCCGTTGCCTTAAAATAGACAAAACCCTCGCTGAAACCCCTCCCTCCCTCATCACATGTCATTTCAGAGCAGTATTAGAGCTTGAAAAAAGCGCATCATACTACCCTTTCACTCACAGGAAACGGCGAGCTTGGTTCTTGAAACAGGCCGTGTTTACGGCTTGCAACCCGCACCTTACATTCAGCTTACTCCAATAATATTGGTTCCTATATAATTGAAAATCTCCCTCCTACTTCTCCATGTTCTCCTTTCGAAGATCCATTGCATTTCAAACATAAGGCATGGGTGTAAAGACTAACATCCCGACGGAGCGGTATGGAGCCGAACTGCCTTTCTAAAGGCGACACTAATCCCGAGCCCTTAACGCTACGTGGTGTGATTTGTATTTTCAGCAGCCCCGACTTCTATCTTTGATCAGCATCTGACCTCCATCCCTCATGCAAAGTCCTCTGTTATTGGAGACTAGCCTTATGCTGAACCATGTCACTTGTGTGGACAGCATCACATACAGGTCCGAAACTAGTACCGCTCCCGGGCTACATTTCCTAACAATTTTAAGTTCATGCATGATCTAATGCTTGATGAATGGGCTATTCAAAATCCCAAGTGTCAAATTCCGGGTCATCTCCTATGGGGGCTCGGCTCTATAAGCCTAGCTAATATATACCGCTGTGCTGAGGCCGTGAATAGGTGACCTAGCGTACCTCATATATATAAATCTATGTATCATCTGCTTCATGGTCTTCTTCGCTATTCCTAGCCGATATTCGGCAATTATCATCTCAAAAAAGCTTAGCTATGGCCATCAATTCCCCGTCATTAACATCATCCACTCCGTATCTGCACGATTAGGCCTATTGCTGCATACTGTGCCACGAACCATGAATATCAACTGCAGTATCTCCTCTCAGTTACAGCGTCATATGGTGGGAACGCTTCCTATTAAAGAATGAACGTCGTTTTGATAAGGGCATCCACAGCTTTTGGCTCATCTTCGAATACTCTCTAAAACAAAACTTGGTGCTTGGGCATCAACTCAGTGCCATTAGGCCCAAGGCGCCCAACAGATAACTCGACGCGTTTTCTTGTGACTAAACCCTACACTCCCAGTAATAATCCGAATCAGTCACCAGAGGGGCATTGCTTCCCATGTTTCCAGATTTTATGCAAGACTACGGAGGACATCTCTTCGGCAAGAGGGCCATGGGCCAGACACAACAAGTCTTGGTACCGTAAACGCAAAAATCGGGCTCAAGAGGCAGCTGCATATGATGACGATATGAATGGTTCATCTCAGCTCATGCGATGAAGGTATGGGTCAGCTTACACGGACTAGGCCAAACTAATTAATAGTAAAAAACGTTTTTTGTTGGTCTTCTTTTTTACTCGGCACAGCGATCGATCTTCTCACAAAGCTCTGCCGAAAAAAAAAAATCAAAAGACCAATAGTAGCTCTTTTATTCTCAGTTATGGTAAAAGGAGCAAAGGCAAGTTCAAACAGCCAATCCTCACCAAGAAAAGGGCTACCCAACATAATCCTAGGTCAAGTCAATCAACAGTTATTCTGACCCAACCCAATAGGATAGCATCCACGAAGCAGAAACAAGAGGCAAAGAATCAACACCAAGCAAAGAAATCCAGGAAGCAGAAAGAGAGAGGCGGGGAAGGACAGGTGCTAGAAAGAGGAAAAGGGAGGAGGGAGAGGCTAGTATACACAGCGTTATGTCCTGATAAAGGCGATTGTACGTGAACGGCAACAGAAACAGAACAAAAATAGGTGCAAAGAGCTTATAAGCACAAGAGAAAGAAAGACATCAAGGGCCCAAGGCAGCGGCAGGACGCAAGATTGAGTTTTATACAAAGATAAGCAGAAGACGATACGCAGAAGCAAAAAGAAGAATGGAGATGTAGGTTACCCTGGATTAAGGGAGGCTTCTTGATGCCATGATGTTTTTTTCCAGTCCCGCTTTTTCTAGATCGTCAGTAAGCCAGTTAGTCGGTCTGCGTGATATGCAAGAAGACTTCTGACCTGAGAGTCATGTCTAGTTGAGCGATGCAAGCACGTTGGTCATGTCGGGGCGGATTCTAGTATTTTCTTGGACTTGGAGAGTCGTGTGTATTGCTGCCGTGATGGAAAAAACGCTGCTGATTGCTTAAAAGCGAGGCAGATTTTTCCTTTTTTTTCTAGAACGGGAAAGGGACACAAAATGAAGGGACAGCGATAACGTCGTGAAGAGAAGATTTGTGACATATACGCATGAAAAAAAAAGTGACGTCATGACAGATCGTGGAACAAGGCGTCTAACATGAGAGAAGGAGAAGAAAATTTGTAACAAAGAACAGAGAAAAGCAATAAACAATGATACGACGACATGGAGACATGGCGCACCATTAAAACGGAGCAAGGATGAAAAAGAGACCCAAATGAGGAGCGGAAAAACGTTGAAATCACAAAAGACAAAAGCGACAATGCAGTGCAGCCATCATAGTGCTGAAAAGAACACGCATTGTAAAAAAAAGAAACAAAGCCACAAAAGGTCCTGTGTCATGTCGTCGTCTATAGCACTTCACCGATGATTTTGGCAGCTTCACGGTAAGTTGCCAGCAGCTTTTCGCACTTTTCGCGCTCCTTTTTGACGCCATCGTCTTCATAGAGGAGCTCTTCGAACAAAGTCTCCTTGTACAGCTCGCTAACCAGGCGGTTCTGGACAACATCCTTGCAGTGGTTGACTAGCAGATGCATGATGGCCTTGGGCACTTGGTCAGCGATTGACTCGCGCACAATGTTGAAGTATGAAGAGATAAGAGCACGGATAAGGTCCGTCTCCATGGCCTCCCGATCAGTAAGGGCCGCCTCGGACTGCGAGGTTACGGCATTTGCAGAAGTGCTCTATTGCTTTCATTAGAATTGTTGCTCATGTTATTTTACGGGGGATCGGGGTCTTTTGGTTTCTTGGGCAGGTAACTTACAAAGGGAGAATCAGGTGCGGTACGCATGAAGTCGTCATCGCGTGGCTGAGAGTGGAGCAGACTCAGGCGATCATCAGGTCTGCGAATGCTTTGGCTGACAATGCTCTGCTCAGAGGGGTGACTGACATGGCGGGGAACGCCAGTAGGGCTGTTCAAGCCTCTCATAGCCATATTCTGTTCACGGGGGTTGACGTGGTTTGGCATTGCAGCACCAGGGCCATCTTTACCAAAGAAGTAGTTGAGGAACGAGTCGCTCTTGTTGCTAGGGTTATGGGTGTGTATAGACGGTGACATTGAGCGGTTTCCATTGATAGATGGGGGTAGTCCATGCATGGCCTGCTTCATAGCACGTCCCTTTTCGGGAAGAGACGAAGTATTATCGTCCTCCTCACCTCCAGTGCCACTACTAGGGGCACCAGGAGTAGCGTCACTTCCATTAGCCAACTCCTTCATGCGGACGCGCTCGCGGCGCTCGCGTTCCTCTTGTATCAGGCGCTTGCGCTCGCGCTCCTGCTTACTACTAACCACATTACTCATAGCGGCAGAAGCGCCCAGGAAGTTAGGGTGGTTGGTGTTGATGTATGCCCGTTGAATAGAGATCAGAGACTCAACATACTGGGAGGAAGGGCCCAAGCGCTCACGCAAAAGGTCTGAGACAACTTCAATCAGCTTAGCCTGAAGACGGGGATAACGAGAAAGCTCGGTAGAGCCGCAAGTGTGGCAGATCTTGATGAGTTCCTCATACACAAGCTCAACACAGCGATGACTGGGTGCCTCAAGCAGCTTGATCTGAGGCTTGACCAACAGATCAAAAGCCATCTCGGGGACGAAAAGACTAGGGCGCGGGCCAGTTGAGTTGCGGATGGCAGTGCGGATATCCATGGCAGATAGGTTGGAGGTTGGGTCGATAGACTCCAGGGAGCTTCCAAACACAGAGTTGAAGATATAGTAAATACGAGCACCACCGCACAGCTCCTTGGTGGAGATTTCGGTAGACGTTCCATCGATAGAGGAGATAAAAGAGGTGGCGAAGCGAGTCATTTGCTGCAGAATCAGCGACCCGCGATGCTCCTTGCCACTGAAGTGCATATCGCCATAGCTAGCGAGTTCTTGCTGGGTCTGGCCCATAAGAGTGTTAAGGCGAGCCTTAATATCGGGCAGGCGATCACGGATGTGAGCCATCAGGGTAGTGTTGAGAGTCTTGGCTAGAAACTGAGTACCACAGCGGCTGGAAATATTGCGGTAGGCCGGATGGTGCTTGAAGAAGTCCATCTCGGCCTGTAAGGCATCTTCCATGGGCTTGTTGCCCTGTATGTCCTGCTGGGAGCGATTGACAACACCAATGAAGCCAAGTTTCAGAGGGTAGACCCGCCCAGAAAGAATGTCAAGGGCATTGGTGCCGTGGTCCATGAGATCAACCTTGGTGAGAACACCAATAGTACGGCGGCCAAGAGGGTCAACATGACGAGCCAATTTCAAGGCTTCAGAGTTAACGATATCGACATTAGCAGGGGAAACAGCCAGAACGATACTGTTAGGCTTGGCAATGTATTCTGAGATCAAATTACGAGTCTGCTTTTCGATATCAGTCGGTTGATCGCCGATAGGGACCTAGATAAGAGACAAAGAAAAAGCACTAGAAGTCAGCGACCCGAGCGTTGGAGGGGAGAACGAGCGAAACATTAGGGATATAAAATCAAGGAATTATGAGGCGTGCTAGGCTATGGCGGGGAAAGGAAAAGGGGAAGGGTGGTTGGAAGGGATAGGAAGACCCAAGATGGTTGATCGTGTCAGACCAAGTGGTGATTGGGCTTGTGTTCATACACATACCTTGGTGAGGCCAGGGAGATCAACCAAGGTCAAGTTCAAGACGTGTGGCGAGTAGATCTTAAGGTTAATAGGCTGGCGGTTAATACCTTTGTTGTTGCCAGCTACTCTTGAAGTCTCGTTCTCAATCTCGCGTTTGACATCACCGAAGTCATTGAAGCGACGGTTAGGAATGTGGTGAAATTCGGCCCATTCAGAGCGGCGAGCGGCCGATGGTGACCGGTAGGGATCGGGGTGGTCCTCGCCGTCTTCTTCTGGGACATTGATAAGCTGGAGAATAAGGGGACGTCGGGTGACGATGCCGGAGCCACGAGGCAAGAAATCACGGCCAACAATGTTTTCGAGGACGGAAGATTTGCCAGCAGACTGCGAGCCAACGACGACCTACAGAGAAGGAGGGGTAAGAGACAAAACGGAGGTTAGCACGAAAATAATTAACAAGTAGCTTTTGAATTTGGCAGCATGACATACAATCTGGGGCAGATCCAGCGAATCACTGCCGATGGTGTTGAACACCAAGTCCTGCAGCTTGTTCACTGTGCCCAGAAGATCGTCTCCTAGAGCAGCCATGATGGACGAAAAAGATCTAGAAAAAGAAGGCGGTAGAACAAAACAGACACACAAATGTGGCTAGCTGGTGTTGCCGGTTGGTCAAGCTCGATTCTCGATGCTTCAATAACCGTCCTTGGATGGCGAGTGGGCGGAAGCCTTGTCGGATTTGTTTTTTTCTGGGGGGGGGTGAGAGGGACTGGACTGGGCTTTGGCTGGACTGGGATGGGCTAGACGATGCTCCTATGAGCGGCGGATTATTGCGGGTGGGCTGGATGAAGTTTCTCTTTGTATAGCCTGGTTGGAGTGGGCGGGCTGGGCTGGCTTTAGCTTGCAGGTCCAAAGAAGCCAAAAGAAGAACGACTTTATTTTTTTCCTTTCTCGAAAGAGGCCGAATGTCGACTCGAAAAAATGGAGAGTAATATAATGTGGCAGTATATAAGTTTTTTTCTGTGGTTTTCAATGCTGTTTCAAGCAGAGATCAAACATACATGAAAATCAAGAGTTTTGCTCATAAAAAGAAGCCAAAAAATTCATCAAGCAAATTTGCACAGAAAAGTCGTGACGCCAAAGAGGGGAAAGGAAAATGTGTTCTCAAAAGAGAGACTAAAGTAATTGCTTAATTCTGGGATAGGCCAGAGAGCTAAAAAAAATAAAAATAAAAATAAAAAAAAAAGGACTCTACAAAGGGCCAGCCAAGACACCCGAGCGGAAGGGTCGTGATTCTCTTCTGCCAGCCATCTTGTTGATGTTAGTGTCGGTGAAGCTTTGCCTCTATCTTCCTTTAGGCCGCTTAGTAGTGGGTGGATACAGTGGGCTTTAGTGGTTTTCCTCCCTCTTCCCTCCGTCCTCTAGGTCTGTCTCTTTATCTTTGTCTCTTGAACAAACTCCGGAATCCCAAGTAGAAGGAAAAAGTGAGGTTTTTTTACCACAGCTCCTCTTTTTCCCTCCCTCCATGCACTGTTTCTGCAGCTAGGCCTAAGAGAAAACTCACTTTTGGGTTGCAATACACAGTTTCAATGTGAGGCTGTGGTGATGCCTAGGCTTTGATGGAGGGGCTGAAAGTAGACCTTTAGGGTTAATGAGGGGAACCACAGGGTAGGGTCTGGAAAAAAGCCTATCTATACCAGCTTGAACTGGGCTACTTTAAGGCTTCTCTCCTCTCATACTGGCCGTTCTGTTTTTTATGACAAGTAAATCTGCTCTTCCAGCCTAAGGCCAAGTTAGGAAGTAACAATGCGTCTCGGTGATTCTAATAGGAATCCCAAGAAAAATTCCTTCCCGGTCCTCTTTGCATTGGAAGTATGTGCACGTGACTTTTCAGAGACATTAATTGAGCCGTACAGAGAATTTCAAGTGCGCATTTCTAGCCCGATCTTTATGCCTGAGCGAAACAAGCACTTTTGTAAGAGAAGAGGTAGAGTGTGCAAACATCAGTCCGGATGAGCAAAGCACAAAGTAGAAGAATTGATGGCGTGGTATAGCGCAGGTGTTATCAAACTGCCTGTCCCTGAAATGGCGGTGTGGCGCTAATATACCCGTGCGCCACGCTTGATATGATTGGTCTGTGGTAGCGTCGTACAAGTTTAGTTGAAACTTCAACGTATGGTCAGGTCTGGGCTGAGCATTCCAATTGAAGAGCAATAGTTCGTCCCAAGCATAACACTGGCACGTCTTACTCATAAAATTCTATAGGCCGGATTAGCTATCCTGAAGACCCCCGTTCTTCAATTATATTTCAACAGCCATGAGCAGCTTTGGTAGTCCAGGAGGCGGGAAACTTACTACCAAGCCCACACCGTAAGTCCTCGCCGTTCTTCGATAAGGCGACAGCATAATTATATGGCCAATGGCGAATCACGGGGGGTGCAATGTGCGGATGCTAACAAGTGCCCTTTATTGATCCTAAAGTCCACAGAGAGGTAGTTTTCCATTGGACCATGACGGTAAGTTGCATCATCTATGAGAGATGGAGAACGAGAAGCATGTTGCCCAACAGAGCACAGCATTCAAGCAAGATACGCTCTGATCATCTGGTTTTGAGCTCCTTGTCTGACATTACCACCCACCCTCTTGCTAGGTGAATGTAAATCGATCATGACGAAGTACCTTGGCTGCCTTAAAAATGTTCGGGGCGTGAACGACGAAGCCTGCCGAGAGCTGGCAAAGGGTTACCTGACATGTCGGATGGACAAGTAAGTCAACTAAAAAAAAGACGCGCCACAGGAGGGGAGAATATGATGGAGATGGCGATCAGGGAATGAAATGGAATATGACAAGGACCGGCGATCTTTTTTGCGGACTGACTGACTCTGGGGTCTTTTTTTTTTCCCTCTAGTAATCTCATGGCGCGCGACGATTTCAAGAACCTTGGCTTCAAAGGAGGCGAATCTAAAGCTACGGCTTGCCCTCTTCCTGTGGCTACGGCTGCGGCTGAAGCGACGACGGCAACCCCTAGCAATAACGCGAATGTTGCAGGTGGGCAAGGAAGTAGCAAGTGAGCAGCGCAAGGCCAGGTCAGCCATGGTCAGGGCTAGAGCGGAAGAAGGGAAAAGAAGATGGGCCCATGGATGGAAGAACAAAACAAAACTAAAAAGGACATGGTCCCGAAAGGGAGGCACGCGGAAAGTTGTGTCCGGTCGGCTGGGTTACGGAAGAAAGGAGAAACAGTAGCATGGGACCAGGCAGAGAAAAAGACCAGGGACTATTCAGATCTACAAACATGCAGGAGGTTAAATTGAATAGAATCTCTTTGTGGGCTATAGTGCGTGCGTACTGGAAATATGAAAACAAAGTATTGCTATTGGGTTGGCGAGCCTTTACGGGTTCCATCCAGCCTCAAGCATCAATATTACCGGCGTGTGTCTCCAAGTTGCGTGGAGGTGCAGTTAACTTATTTCGCTACTGACTTATCAAGGGCTGGCTGGCTGGCATGTCTCTCGCTTTACGTATTCCTGCTTACATTGTGGCTCAGCCGCCAGCCACCTTTTCGGAGTCCAAGATGGGCGGGGAGCTTGAAAGAAAGCTAGAGGGTGCGGGGAGTAAGGAAGCAAGACAACTCTGAAGAAGTGAGTCACCCAATAGAGACAGGCGACTATCGGCGGAATATATAAGAGACCAAGGTATGCTATGCATACACCACATATAGCTTTGTGTTGTATTGAGAATAGCAAGCAGCTATTATGTGACAGCCCAGCCTCCTGTCTTGCCATATCCCCGGTGTGTAGTGCATGTTGCTTTCACGGCTAGTTCGAGTGATACTTTGTGCCACGCATCGTAGCGGATGATGGCGACAGTGTTGAACGGCTCACGCGACGGCTGCATGCATGTATTAAGCTGCTGCAGAGAAAAGAGAGCCGGAGCTTGGCCGTGCGTTTCGTTCGACTTTGGTTGTAGATATGAATGGGCCTGTTCTAACGCAGACATTAGTGCATGCATAGAAACCATAGGAACCCCTGAAGAAGGAGTGCCATCAAGACATTACACAAACAGGCATGAGACGAGAAGAGAGCTTCTAGTACCGCCAGTCTACGCAAGTGTGAAAGCTATTATGCTTGGCTCTAGGCACGCAAGAGTGAGTAAAGTGTGTGCATGGAAACAAGGAGGATGACTGGCCTGCTTGTTTTAAGAGGGCAGGAGAGGTATTTTGTTTGTTTGTTTCATGGTAAAGTGCCCTGTGCACTTTGTTGGTTAGGGGGGGAGGAAAGGAAAGAGGGAGGGGAGAGCTCGTTATCGTTATTGATGGCGAAGTCTGAGTAGATCACCAGACAGGCGGAAAAAAGAAAGAATTAAATATCCTGTATTAATAATATTAAATAGATCCTGTCCTCAATTATATGCTGCATCTTATAGCGTTGCCCTGCCAACGCCAATGCAAGTTGCATGTCTTTCCCTCCCTTGCCTTGCTCTTCTGGTTTTAAGTCAGTTAAGGGCATTTTAAGCCCTTTCTGGCAGTAGTTTAGCCTTCTCGTCCACGCTTATCTGCATTGCTGAAGGGAATATTGTTGATATTGTTGTCTCTTTTGTGCATGGGTATGCTCAAGGGCATACAGGCTAATACGGGGCTTCTGATGGCCGAAGATACTGGAAGCATGCGGTCCCCACCAGGTAGGTGGCTTTTCTAGGCTCTTCAGGGGGGCAGCCCTGTGGCATGCTATGAAATACGGCCTATGAAGGCCCTGAACATCTCTTACGAGGGCTTGTAATGCCACTGCAATCAGCGCTTTAATATACGGCCAAACGCGGCTTTGAAATTGCACTGCACTACCTGAATCCCAGAGGCCTGTGTTGTCTCATTGCCTGCTTCAGGGCCTGTTGTACACGTCTCGCTTGGCCTGGCCCTGTTTTCTGGTTGTTATGGCAAAAAGGGAAGCAGAGTTTGGGAGATCAGCCAGTCCGGTATCGTAACAGAAATAATATTTATAGGGGAGCAGAGGGTGGCATGGCCTCTGGCGTTGGCGTGCCACGAGCTTTTCTCTTCTTGAGATTCAGGTCCAAGTCAGTCAGTGCTCTGTGAATTTGCATGTTCTCATCATAGTTGGAGGGACTGACTCTCGCTGTATTTGCTCCTGTTCCTCAAGCCTTCGTCGCGCTCAAGCCAGCAAAAGTGCTTGCTATTTTTCTGTTGTTTTTTCTATTTAATTTCTTTTGCTTTGACGTTGAACTGATCCTTCAGCACTACAACCTCATAGGGACGCTTCCTGCGCTTTGTTTTTGTTTCTTCATCGCCTGATTTTCCTCGTCTTCATCCCATTATTACACTTCGCTCTGCGTGTTCTACCCCAATTCACTCTCTGAACTCGACCTATCGCGACATTGACACGCTCTACACGCCCTTCGCCATGTTCAAGAGCGGAAGCCAACATAGGCGAAAGGTGACGCCTCCATCGCCAACATACATGAAAGACGACCAGTTCGGTACGCTCGCCATTTGCTTATTTTCTTGCTATCGCTACTCATACCCTCCGTTCCTCTTTTGATGGCTCACTATTCCTGCTAATGAGTCTTCGTGGCCATTGGCGACACTGGATGCTTATTTTGTTGAGTTCTAACACGCTTGAATCCCATCTCTGACTGCTGACTTGTTTATTTAGCTGCCTATCTTGCCGATTTGCGGAATAGCCGTCAAGCCCGTCCTGCCGGAGCTCGTGAACTGCCTGCTGACTCGCGCCAATCGCGCAATCGAATGTCCATGGGATCTACTGCTACTGCTGCGACTTCCTCTTCCACATCTGGCTCCTCCTCTGCCTCCACGTCTATAGCCGCCGACCAAGCTTCCTTTGCTCAGTCTCGTAGGACAGCTGCCACCGATGCTTCTACGATCAACGGCAGTGTTCGCTCACGGTACAGCACTTCCAGCCAAGCCAAAGACTATTACCCTTCCAAGCCCGTATCTCCCCTGAGGCCCTCTGAAGTAGTCCCTAGTACGACCTACATCGAGAGGGGCTCGCGCTGGATGGAAAAAGAAGAAGCTCACTCTCTTCGCCAGGCCATGGAGGCGCTTGATATGCGTGATTCTGGCCGTCAATCTCGCAAATCAACACCGCCCACCCCAACTGCTAGTGCGTTTGCGCCACCTGCATCTGCGGCTATGGGCTCAGGGTCCATCGCTGCTTCTCTCCCCCGTGAAACTGAAGAAGATGAGCGCATCTACAATTCGGCACTACACGAAGCTTCTGAGCTTGTGTGGCAGCACCAAAACGGCGTTGTGCCAAACCCAGATGCCCCATACGCTTACCGCCCCCACATGCGCAAGCACAGCTATGCACACGCTCGAACAGCAGCTGCTGGATTATACGGCGATGATATAGCGCCTAGCGGTCTTGCTCGTGATTCTGTCAGGTCACGGTCTGTCTCCAACAGCTCAGAGGAAAGCGATTACCAAGCATCTCGTCGTAGTCGATCCTCATCTGAGTCTGCACGTCAAGGGGTAGCAGTTGCCGATGAGTCCTCAGTTTCGCCTACGGACTATACACACGGTCAGCGCACATCTTCAAAATCCTATTCTGGCCTTAACTCTGGAAAATACGCGCCTGGTCCCCGCCGACGGAGCAGTATGAAGCGAAACATTAGCGGTGAAATCAACCGCCCGTTTTCGGGCGAGCAGATCTGGGAAGAGCCTGAGTCTCGCAACCAATCGCCCGCCAAGCCGGCGCCTCCACCTGTTTCTAATGCTGATTTTCCAGTTAGCACGTCGGTTTCAAGCAGACCTTCATACCCCCGCAGCATTGGTCCACGGCCATTGGATTCTGGAATCAACGCTCGTCCCTTGCCTGCTCCTGTGAAGCCCTTCCAACGCAACACGGATGAGCCTCTGTCCCGTGTGGAAATCCATCGAAACCCACCCTCGCAGTCCCGCAATCCCATGTACACGCAGTCAAGCAAGCTTGGTAGCACCCCTAGCTCGTCGTCAACTACTCCTTCGCCTCCGCCGCCCTCAAAGACGACCCCCATGACCGATGTGCCGCGCAAGAACGGCGTTGAGATCCGGTCTGATGATGTGCGTAATGCCACGCGCATCCGCCTCCAAAAGGATCGCAAGATACCTACTCCCACTGCCGTCAGCGATAACCCTGGCCGGCCTATTGTAAGCTTTGACGCCAACTGGACGCCTCCGGATGAATCGACTGATAAGCGCCTAGGCAATGGCCGGTCTTCGCCGCCTTCTTCCACTCCGTCGGACCCCGCGATTGCCATCGAAGGCACGGGAATGTCGGACCGAAGAGGCGGTAGTATCACCGCCACCAAATACAACAGCGACCCTATTTCAGGATCCTCTCCCACGCCGTACACCCCCCGCCAGCGATCGACAGCCCCCGATTACCAACCGAGGCCTCCGATGGCGACGCCTTCTATCTCTTTGTCGCCGGAACCTTCGTCGTCTTACGGACCGCCCGACCTGAACGTCACACCCGCTTCCTCGACCATTCCCTCGATCTCCATCGGCTCTGATGATTCTCCCTCCATCTCAACCTCGAACAACCGCTCCTCCGTCCCGTCGATTTCTGTATCCGCCGATGTCCCCTCTATCAACATTTCGAACGATGACACCCCTGCGATCAACGTATCTTCTGTTCCTGCTGTGGTGGCTCCTAGCAATGACGGCCCTTCAGAATCGAAAACTCCAGCCGTTCGTCCCCTGCCCACCCCAACTGGTGTTGGTGGAGCACGGGCCTTGCCTCGCCATCCCCGCCACCACTGGAGCCCCGCTCCGGGAAGCATCCGTCGGGGCATGACATTGTGCCACGAGTGTGGTTTGCCTATTGAGGGTCGATTCATCTCACTTGCAGGCTCTCGAGAAAAATTCCATCCCACATGCTTTGCTTGCTACTCTTGCGGTACGAATCTTGAAGCCCTAGAAATCAGTCCCGAGCCCGAAGATGCACGTGCTTCTCGTCTCGAGCGCATTCGCCTGCGTAACACGGGCCATCTAGTGCCCGAAGAACCGGGCAAGACGGCGATTGACGATGGCGACGACCGCCTTCGCTTCTTCTGCCATCTCGATTGGCACGAACAGTTTGCGCCCCGTTGCAAGCATTGCAAGACGCCCATCCTTGGTGAGCACATGGTAGCGTTGGGTAGCCATTGGCACTACGGCCATTTCTTCTGTGCCGAGTGTGGCGATCCCTTCGAGCACGGTATGACGCACATCGAAAAAGACGGCTATGCCTGGTGTGTACGCTGCCAGACGCGTCGAACTGAACGTCGTGCACCCAAATGCAAGAAGTGCAAGTTAGCAGTCATCGGACAGTATATACAGGCGCTCGGTGGCGAGTGGCATGAGGCTTGCTTCCGTTGCGCTACTTGTGATGGCTCCTTTGATGACGGTCAGATCTTCCCAGTGCCACGTGACAATGATGCAGTGGCAGTACTCTGCACACAGTGCCGCATGCGTGAGCTGAAGATTTGAACGTGCAAGTGAAGCCAATAAGCCTGAGCTTTAGCTTTAGCTTTGCCGTTGCTGACTTGCTTGACTTGTCAGTCTAGTAGGTATTTGTTTTCTTTTTTCTCCGACATCTGGCTAGACCAGATCGGTAGCTGTCCATCCTGTCATGATGTTTTCCACGCAACATCTCTGTTGCTTTTTACCACCATGCTCTCATCCGCTTTTACCCATATTACCAGTGATGCACCAGCGTACATCCTTTGCAGTCTTTCTCGTCATCCTCTCCACCTCGCCTATTGTACTGTTTTGCTTTTTTTCAATCACTCCGGTTGACAGACCTTTTTAGGTCTTCATCCTCACCTGCTGTTCTGTTTTGCTCTTTTTCTACTACTCCGGTTGACAAGCCTTTTTAGGCCATCATCCTCACTTGCTTTTCTGTTTTGCTCTTTTCTTGCCACTTTTGTTGACAAGGGCCTTTATGAGGTCTTTCGTCATCCTCACATGCTCTCATGTTTGCTTCTTTCTCTCCAACACAGGTTGATCAGCAGAATCTCTGTGATCTCGGTGTTCTCCCTTGGTTGCTTCGCTCTTGTTTTGTTTTTTGGCGGGTGGTCTGGATGTTCGGGAGCCGTCTGTAAAGTCCTGTTCTCTATCCTCACTACTTTCCCTTCTCCCTTCTTAAGCCTTACCATTGCATCTAGGTTAGTATCTGCTATCACATCCCTCTGCTTCTCTGTGCCGCTTTATCATTACACTTTTTCTCCCGCCTTAGCAAAGCCTCAAGTTTCTACTACTGAGCTGGACTATCTTGGTGCTTTTTTGGCTTTCATTTAACGACGACACGCACATGCATTGATTTCTTGCTTCTTAAATTGGTTTGCCAGCTTTTCATACTGGTTAATGGTTTTTTTGGTTTTTTCTGCTTCTCAAGCGGCCATCTTGTTCTTGTTTAGGTGATTTTGTGTTTCGGTTGGATATCTTTTTGGATATTTATCATGAGCTCGTTTTGGTTTTGGTTTTTTGTTTCGTTTATCTTGGAGGTCTCTTCTAAGAGCCTTGTTTTTTTTTTCTCGTCAATACATTTTCATGTACGCCTCGTAATTTTTGCCTCTTCCCCTGCTTGTTCATGATTCTATCGTACATGACATGTCATTGATACAAGGCCGCTCCTATACTCACATCATCCCTATCAATCTAACACACACTCGATGTTGTCATCTGTTGGTTCATTTCTGCCTATCTTGTCCTTCTCAGCTTTGAAGCTAAACAGTGGGCTTGTCTCGTAAAAAGAATTTCATTATTAACTCCGTAATGAACACCAGTGGTTCCGCGGCGCAAGAAGACAACCCTGGCCCAGAGAAGAAACCATTAAGCATGACATCAGCAAGAAAAGACAGATCCAGCCCCATCCACTTGTTTACCACGACGTCAAGATCGCACTTTCTCTTATGCACGCATCACCTTGACTCTTACAGACTAGAGCCGCCGGTCTGTTCCTGGTGAACCTCAAGAGTGTCCCCGTCCATCATCTCAAGCTACAAAGTCAACAGTTAGTCTTCTATTCTTCTAGGGCTGATTCAGGCTAAGCCAAACTAAGCGGCCTTTGCTAGCCCGATTCATCTTCACCCCGATTTATCTATACATCACATCCTATAACTTACTGTCTCGGGGGTGTCTGTTGCCTGAACTCTCTGGCCCTCGAACAAGAAGCGAACAGAAGTAGCATTCTTTCCTTGGCGATCGCAGAAAGCATTCATCAGCTTCTCCAACTTGGTGCTGCGCTTGATCTTGAAAAAGACCTCATTGTTGTTATCCGTCACCTTGATGTTCAAGTGTTCAGTAGGTGCTTGTTGCGGCGGCTGCTGCTTCTGTGGCTCCTGTGGCTGCTGGCCCTGAGGTGGCTGTTGGCCTTGAAGTGGCTGGCCTTGAAGTGGTTGCTGTGGTTGGTCAGACATTGCCTTTTTGTTGGATGTATAAAGATGAGAGAGTGTGTCGTTGTCGTCCGAAATCGAGAGGTCAGGCTTGCTGTAGGTCACAAGCGCACGGAGGTAGGAAATGGTAGGGCAAAAGCTATATAAAGAGAGGATCCATGTCAGTCAGTATCGCATCAAACTTGACAATACCACAGAACTTCATGCCAGAGCCCCTCAAGTTGTGTAATAATGAAGATTGCCGGATACATCCATAGTTTTCCACGCCCTCAATCAATGGAAAGTAGGACAACCAACAGACAGGTAGAATTAGCCTTTCTCCAAGGACCCTATTAAAGGTTGGATTTTTCTTCTTCCCTTTCATCCCCATAGCAAGTTTATGCACCCTAGGCATGGAGAGAATGAACAGGAAACAAGCGAACAATAGACAACTTACCGCCGGTAATGCTAAGAAGCCACAAATGATGATAGTTAGATGCCGGTTAGGTGTTGGTATGTTTGCGACAAAGGATGAGAGTTGAAGAAACAAGAAGAAGCAGGCCGGGGGGAGGCTGACGGGTCGCCGCAGCCTTAGTTAACCCTGGTACATTGGGTTAACCCTACAAAAAGCACCGGAATTTACAAGACTTGTGAGACAGTCTAAAACGTCATCCATATTGGGCTACCATATGCTGTGGAGTAAACACCAAGTTCTACGCGAAGAGGCGAAATCAAAACAAACTCTAGTCGCAGAAAAAAAAAGATAAAATAGATTATGGGTGAGGTGCAGGTGCCAATCTTACTTACATACACCATGGTACAATTGGTACGATAAGTGAATGACTAATCATACAAGAAAGCTGCTGGGTTCGTCCTAATAAATGAAGCACCAGGCTGCTGAATTTTCATCACAAAAGAAACAAACACCTACAAGAGCACCAATTTTAACCATGGTTAGTCAATAGCAAAGGCAGGCCTGCCAATCAGCCCACTGCTAAGATAGAGAGAGAGAGATGCCGTTTTGGTACTCGTATAACCACATACAAAATCGGAACTGACACTGCGCAACTGATTGTATTGCATCTCTAGGTTACTATACAGCAAGGCCTAGCTGCGGAACAGCCATGCAAACCACAGGCTGTAAGAATTTTCTTCCTTATTAGTTCCGCAGGCTTCTAGCAAAGTTACTAATGCAAAATAACTTGTAGTGTGCTATTCAGGGTGAGTCTAACAAGGGTTCAACAATTATGCATCAACCATTGATTGACAAAGGCGATCGACTGGCTGACCTGTGGATTCCATTTTAGGCTGTCTGAATAAAAACAATTTCAACGAGACGAAATGCACCATGGCCATCGTTGCGCTCTACGAATGCTGTCACGCATTTTACGAGCAGCAAGGGGTTGAGGCGAGTTCGCTAAGCTGTCCACAGCCAGACATTTTACGACGTCGATTAACTGCAATGCGGAATGGTGAACAGCGTCGAGGATGATAGGTGGACATGAGATACCATTTACAAGAAGTTCGTGTACTCTATTAAAACAGATCAGATAAACGCGAAGAATGTATCACCCTCGATCCGAGCTGGTCGCAGTCAAAAGTTGCGAAACCAAGTTTAGGGGGGGCGCAGGTTCTTCTAGGCTATCATTGAGCGCGCTAAGAGGCCGCGAGGGACCTGAACAAGTATTGAAAGTATCTTATTCCGAGACTCTAATATGAACGCCATCGACATGAAGAAAAAAGAAGAAAGAGAAGAATTAGTCAAGCGAGGGGCGGCTGTCTTGTATTTAAAGCCATCAAAAAATTCGTAGTGGGACTTGGTGTTTCTGCACTACCACGTGACTCCACACGTGATCATCTACCCATGCTTTGTCAAGGAAAGCAGAGAAGGCTGAGCTTTTTTGTCCACTGCATTGGCCACCCTAAATTTGTATGGCAAGGCTGAAGAGAGTTTCTCTTATTTTTTTCTGTGCCTGTTGGACTCTTCCTTCTGTTTTCATGCTGCTTTAAAGTTGTTCCGGTAGCGCTATTACTCGAAATCTTTAGCTTTAATATAGCGCTCGATGTGTGGTGTTGTGTCTTAATCTCCCGTCCTAATATTCACCCTAAAGACGCCCATATACCGCCTTAAAGCCTTAAAGCCTATCGCGATTTCCACACGCGCCTTGGTCAATATTTTTCTGTCGAACTAAAGTGGACTAAAGTCAACATCTTACTAGCTCAAGCTACCCGGAAAAGTAACAGACGTCAACAACTCTGCTCGCGCTCTTATATTGCAATCACTGTCTTGTCTTATCGTGCCGTGGCGTTGACGGCGAAAGCTGTGATCTGATATTGTATTTACAGACGTGCTCGTTTACACAATCCCATAATATCTCTTTCAACCTTTGGCGACAACTAGGCTGAAAGCGATAGTAGCACAGTTTCTCTCCTCACGCTCTAAGGCATATTACTAGCACCCCTCATTTAGACAGCACCAAAGCTTGCAACATGGACATTGCTCTCCGTTCGCCCGTCGAAGCTGGGCCCGAAGTAGAATTCTTTGCTACTAAGCTTGACGAATGCCTTGAATACCAGCGGTCAGGTTCTTCTGCCTTGGAAAAAAGAGACAGACTTTTGAATTTGGTTGACCAGTATTATGGTTATGCTCTCGAACGATCTATGCCACGGCAACGACAGACACGAGCAAACAAGCCCCTTCACTCTTCCATCAGAGAGTCTGATCGGATGGCTATCGACAACGATGACGCGCTTTCCCGCGAGCCCGAAACCCTAGAGACCCGCCAAAAGTGGGAGCAAGAAGCCCACACGTGGGATCTTTTGCGACGTCTTTTGCCATTGCGATACCCCGAACCGACTAAAGAAGCCAAGGCAGCCTCTCGGCCGCTCTTCAAGCACAGTGCGGCTGAAACTAAACAGAGCGCATGGGATGAGTTTGTGCAAGCGGACCCGCTAGCCATTGAGCGGCGAGCCGTCCTCCAGTGGCTTCAGAGCAATTCTGCATCTGGGCCAGATATTAGCGAGCTAGTTCAGGATCTGCAGCAACGTGCGGACCGTGGCGATATTATCGCCCACGGATGGATTCACACTAGATCAGCTATCAAGCAGCAAAAGATGATGCTAAACCGTGTCTCGGCCCTGGACCCCAACGAAAGTGCTGTTACTCAGGCTTTGCGTACATCCAATGGTTCTCCCCTAGTTTCGCAACTCGATCCTGACTCGCTTACGCGCCAGGGCCGCAAGCTACAGCCACAGGATGAGTACTTTGAGCGTTCAATTTGGAGAGGATGCTATGAGCTACTGCGCCGTGGAAGCACCATGGATGAGATCCGTGCCTGGTGTAGTGAGCGCACCGAAGCCTGGCGTGCGGTTTCCATGTCAGCGTTGCCGTTACCAGGTATCGATGCTGACAAGCCTTTCCAAGGGCCCTCTTCCATTGCCTTATGGCGGCGTATGTGCTATGCGACGGCACGTAATGGGGGTGTGGACGATTACGAGCGTGCTGTCTATGGCATTTTGGCTGGTGATATCCCGTCAGTGGAAAAGGTGTGTCTCTCATGGGACGATGTGCTGTTTGCCAATTATAATGCTCTTCTGCGCTCACAATTCGATGCTTTTGCCTTGAGGGCATGTGGATCTGAGGCTGCCGCCAGCTTGACACAATCATTTCCCAGCTTTGATGCAATCCAATACCATGGTGACCCTGATACCCTAGTCAAGCGTCTAGTTAAGTCGATGGAATCCAACCCATTGACTAGTGCCGAGGCTAAAACCCCCATCAAGGTTTTACAGGGCGCCATATTAGCAAAGGACCTAGACTCTTATTTTGTCGATCAGGGCTTGGCTCTTGCAGCTAGTGCTATGGGAACATCCGAAGCAAAGATGCTTTGTTCGCATGGCATGAATACCTTCCAGGTTGATGGCGCAAAGCTATTTGGCATTGACCAGCTCCAAGGTTTGCGTGTTGCTACACACATTTTTATTATTAACAGTCTGCTAGAGTCACTACCTGATCCTGTAACATCAGCCGTGGTTCTAGGTGAAGACGCGATCTCTAGGAAAGCTGTCCAAGGAAATGCCACTGTAGCATACTTAAGCCTGGTAAGCCGTGCTGGCCTCGATGAGCTAGTGCCCATGTACTGCTCAACACTGGTTGGCTCACGCCAGTACGAGGTGCTTGCACAAAATTTACTGCAGGTTGTCGACAATGAATCTCGCGTCCAGGAACTTGGAATCATCCGTCGCAGCAACCTGGATGTCCTCAAGTTCGCCAAAACACTGCCCGCCATGCAGTTGGATGCTGTTCTGAAAATGGAACAGCCAGCACAGGAGCCGTTTTCTATCATGTCAGCTGAGATTTTAGACCATGCACACGGACGGCCAATCAAGCTCGACTTTATGGGCCTCAAGGAGGACGTCAAGATAGAGCATGAATATCTCATCAGGTCGGTAGAGTGGTTATTGTTGGTGGATCAGGCATGGCCAGATGTGCTGAACATGGGAAGCCGTGTTTTCACATACTTTTTGAGTAAGTCTGAAGAGAAATGGGGCTGTCATTTGTTTATGTGTATACGGCGTGACTAACCGACATAATAGAAAACATGTACCTTAGCTCCGCTCGCGAGTTCTTGAGTCGAGTCTCCTTTGATAGATTTTTCCAAAGCCGACTTGACAAGTTAGACCTTGACGATGACGTCATCTGCAGCCCTGATGATGTCGAATTTTGGAGCGAGCAGCTTAGTCAACTACCTACTTTTAGCATCACGGCTAAGCAGGCTGCAACTGATGCACGCAACTTCCGTGACTTGTCCAGCCTGGTCCGAGTGCTAGATTTGATTGAAACAATCAACTCTATGGGGTTTGTGGTTGCAGGGTGAGTAACTAACTACCCCTCTATCTATAGTTCTGATGGATCTATTGCTAACTTGACGCAATGTAGAAACGACCCGCCACGCGATTTCTGGAATGAAGTTGCTGTACATATCCAAGAATGCCAAGAAGTCATTGAGCCAGTGCTGAATAATTGGCTTTTGACCTCCATCAAGGGTAAGCCTTCTTTTTATCCCATGTTTCATTTGCTTATTGTTTACTGACCATATATTATAGAGGGTGATAAAGACTTGGAAAAGATCCGCGCCATGTACCTACCTGAGGTTGTCCTGGCTTGGGTCAGCAGGCTGCACTTTGCTGGCCATTACATTGGCAAAGACTACCTCATGGAGTGCATGGACCTAGCCGCACTTATTGCAGATGGCAACTCGGATATTGCACGCGTGTTTATTGCATCAGGCCGCATGACAGAGCTGGTACAGGCATTTACAGCCTGTAGCAAGGAGTTGGCCATCTACAATACAGAGAAGAAGGTGAGCGGCTCAGGGCCAAAACGACTGCGTGAGTCGGGCTGGTCGCGGGATCTGTGGTCCGTCCGATCGTCATGAGGAGAGGGATGGGGAAGAGAGGAGGAGGATAAGTGGGTAGGAGAAGAAGGAAAAGAAAGCCGGCGGCAGATCTAGAGTCCTGCTTTATTGCTTTGTTTTGTTTTATCAATTTTTATGGGAGTGGTGTGGGCTAGCTTTTCGGCTTTCTGTTTTATTGTCTTCACTTCTTTTTCGTTTGCGGTGTTCTTGAAAAACCCTTGAAATAACCCTGATGACGTTATTATCACGTGAAATAACCCCTCGCGCGCGTAGAGTTGAAGCTTGGTTTGCCCAAATCGCAATGGAAGCTTCGAACTGAAACTACATAGAAGACACGATCTTGAGTCTTGAGCCAACGAAATACTTCCTATTATACAGCTAATACTCTCATTTGTCGGATACTTTGAGGCACTAACTAAATATGAGCGGTCCGCCTCCTCCTGTTCTACCTCCCAAGCTTGGGTCTAATGGCCCATCTCGTCATGGTTCACCATTGGTGGCAGCAGATTATGCTCAAAGGCAACAATTGCAGGCGTCCAATGGAGCTAGCGACGGGATCGAGGTAGCACACGCGGTATCGGAAATGGATGGATCATCGAGCGGGAACGTGGCGGATCCGGGGCCAAAATGGATACCCACGATCCTCGAAGACAAGTCGTGAGTATGAGCAGGTGCATAGGAAGATACAAAGACATAGTATATGCTGACTAGATTCGATGTGTGTGCCTCATAGAACCCGAGACTTGACAGACATCCTCCGCAGTCCTAAACTCCTCCAAGCCCTCAATGACGCATCGACTGCCTCAGCGCCATCCGTTGCTGCCCCACGAGCGACTCTACACAGCCTTCTCCTAGAAAACACACAGACCGCCCAACATCTTCTCCAACTCGAGGAGCGGCTAGCTCATGAGCGCGCCACCGCCAACGCACAATTGCTGACGGCAAAGAAGTTGGAACGCGACTGGGCCGAAAAGCAGCGTGAGGTGGATTCAGCATTAGAGCGCTTCATGCCGGCGGCTCTTTACCAGCGGTTAGGCCAGGGCGTGGGTGAGCAACAGGCTGTATGTGAAGCGCTAGAGGAAAGCTTCGTTGATGGCCAGGGCGAGGCGGGATTAGCCAGCGAGCGGGAGACAATGGAGTGGATCAAGCGGTATAAGGAGGCCAAGATAGTATATTGGCGACGGAAAGAGCAGAAGGACCGATGGGATGAGGGTCGTGTAGGTGGTTGGCGATAGCGGGACTAGGGTAGGATACAGGTGGGAGGAGACAGGCTGGGAAGAAGGGACGGAAAGAAGGGGGACTAGGCGGCGATCAAACCTCTATAGCACATGATACATTAAGAAGTAGCGGCGTTGCCATTGTATATAAACTGAAATATGCTTGAAATATCTTCTAGACTGTACTGTATATTTTCTTACAACTCCCCCTCCCCTAAAAATAAATAAAACTATGATAACGACGTCGGCAAAAGGCCGGGCCACGTAAGAATAAAAAAGTAGAAAAGATGTGGGAACAAACAACCCAGAAACCACAAAGAACATGCTAGGAATAAGTTAATATAGAGCAAGAGAAGTGGCCCAGGAGAAAGAAAGAAGGATGAAGAGGAGATAAGAAGCAGGGAAAAGACAGATGGAAGTTGAGGAGGACAAGAAAGGCACAAGTGCGGTTGAACAAGGCTGAAAAGGATACCAAATATGATGGGGGGGGGGGGGGGGGATGATTTGCAGTCTCCCCCTCCCGCTTTTTTTCTCTTTTCCTTTTTTCCGGGGCAGGACCATACGGTTAAAACAGCACGCTAAAAGGCCTCCGTTTATTTTCGGGGCCCCGGGGGCCCAGGGGAAGGGCAAAGAGCTCGTCCCCAATGGTCCCCAAAGCGAACGGGGCAACAAACCCGTTCAACACGGAATCTAATGAAGCTGCGCCACGAACGTCGGCAGCAGCGGCTGGCGACATCGCACGGCCCTGCATAATGGTTGATCTCACTAGAAAACAAGCAAGTTAAGTTAGCAAACTGATATGAAAAAGGGGCAGAAACGAAGAGACTAACATGAGGGTAGCGAGGCCAGATCTGATGGCGACGTTGCCAATTTCAGGCCCTTGAGCTTCTCTGTCAGCCGGTTTCCAGCGGGGGAAATAGAAGGGCCAGTCTGTTTGGAACCGGCTGACGTAGTGGTAGTTTGTTGCCGGGCGCCAGACATCTTGGAATTCGCGGGGTTTGCGGGAGAAGAGGCCACGGCACACTGGGCAGTATTGTCAAGAGTGAACATCTTAGTTAGGCCGAAGTGCGAGGCTAGCCAGCGGTACTCCTGCATGGCCATTTCCAGGCCCACACTCTCGCCATTGACACAACGCTCATCATGGATCTCGGCCTGCAGCTCGGTCAGCCGCAGCTTGGCCCAAATAGTGTGCAGAACGCCACGTTTCCCGGCTTCTAGCTGGGAGTTGCCGAGGCCGGCAGCAAAAATAGCGGGGAGTGGCTTGGCGGTGAACTGTACGGGAGGATTAGAAGAGGAGGGAGAGGCCGGCACAGCAGGGACAGTTGTGGCGATGGGTGTAGGTGCAGGAGTGGCCGAAGGCTCCTTGGGCTCGGGTTTTTGGCGCTGCTCCGTAGCGCTCACGGGGGTGATCAGAGCTGGAGTGCCAGGCGTAGCTGTCACAGTGGAGGCAGTGGTCGGCACTGGGGTCTTCATGTTGGATGCGGGCGAGTCCATGCGCGTGATAGTAACTAGTGGGGGGATGGAGGCGCCAGGTGGGAGGAGAATATACGCACGCAGCAAGCCAGGATCGGCATTCTTATCCCAGGCAGCAAAGCTGGCCGTCTTTCCATCCCAGTCGATGCTCCAGGTGCTGTTGCGATCTTCGGTAGTATCAGACTCCCACTCAACCATGAGGATTTTAGTGCCATCGCTGCTGCCGTGGCCAGTCTCAAACTCAAAGCGGGACATGGCGTAGTTCTGCGGGGTGCTAGGCGATGCGGCATTGGGGGTGGATCCGGGGACAACAACAATATCTTCGACTTCCAAACGCGAAGCCCATTCCCCGGGGCGGGTGGAGGAGGCGGCTGAGACAAAGGCGTCCATGGCAAGAGGCAGTGATTGCGTTGGTAGTGGTAACTATGGGTGATGACGATGGCGGTGAAGGGGAAACGGCGGAGACAAAGCGGCAGAAACAGAGCAGCCAAAGTAGATAAAGTTCGAGTCGGTTTGGATGAAGAGTGAGGAGGAGGAATAATAAGGAGAGAAAGTTGGGCGTGCGAGCAAATGAACAAGTAGACGGAAGAACAGGAAATAAAAAAGAACAAGGCCTAGATTGATAATAACACAGCCGAGCTTCAGAAAAGAAGGACTCTCGTGCGTGCTCAAATTTCAAAAAACACTGATGTTGTTTTTTTATTTTTCGACTAGGGCTGGCGGTGGTTTGCAACGGCGAGGCTCTACCCCCCTGACTTTGATGCTTCAGATGAGGACAGGGAAAAACAAAGAAGAAAAAAAGAAGATTGGCCTTGGAGAACTTGGAATGGCTTGGCTAGGCGCTTAACCCACACAAAAAGTGAAGCTCCTCTTCAAGCTAGGGAAAGATGGTGATGAGGGCTTTTGCTACAACAAGCTCCCCTCTACTTATTGTAGACCCTCTGTCTTTCACTTGTTCTTCTTTCCCTCAAGATGACAGCGATCAAAAAGATAAGGCTGAGAGAAGAGAAAAAAAAGCAAAAAAATAGAAAAAATAGAAAAAATAGAAAAAAATAGAGACTGACGAAGAGATCTCGACAGAAAGATCAAGACAAGATAGGACAAGGCTAGGGGCTAATCAAAACAAGAAACAAGCCTGGGAAATGAAAGGACGACGACAAAGAAGCGCTACACACTTGGCTGTTTATTTTCTGCTTGTATTTCCCAGAGGGGCTTAAGCTCCGGGTTCCTAGTTAGGCCAACACTTGAGGCACGCAAGTTTTGGCGACTTCGTACCCGAATAACAGGAAGATAAAAGGGTTAGCAAGAAGCTCCGAGGGCGAGAACAGAGCAGAAGAAGCGGCAGACGGGAGTCTAGAGAAAGAGACAGAAGAGATCCAACAGGAAAGTCGTGGCTTTCGTTCTAGCGAACGAGAGATTATAAGAAGAGGGGGAGGAAGGCGGGACAAAAATAGTAGCACGACTTGACCCGCAAATCTCATTGGCTGTCTTTGGGGGTTTTATCTTCTTTCCAAGAAGCTGGTTTAATGATATGAAATGCCCCTCTTTCCCTGGGCACACAAAGACCTAAACAGGATCGTCTTCGGGATATTTTGTTGGTGTTCTGAGGGAAAATGGTCATGGCATGTCGTTGAAACTGGACTCGAGGCTGGACTCGAGACAACCCGAAAGAGAAAGAGCCTGAAAGAATAGGAAGGGCCCATAATATTAAAGAACGTCAGTAGAAGGGAATAGAAGAAGCCACCCCAAAGGGAAGGGGGGGGGGAGGGGGTTCCTGCCCTTTTCCCGCATCTTTCTTTTCGTCTAGCTCTTGCCTCTTCTGCCAGCATCGATCACGTCACCCGCCATCAGCCTGATCGGCAACTTTGTTTTGCCATGCCTCTCTCTCCCCCGCTACATTCTACGGCTCTCACAAGTTATTTTGCTGCCTTTCTTCATGCTTCGTCTCGTCCTTATCCCCCCGTTCATCCATGTTCTCATTCTGCTGCATGAGAACAGCCCTGGCGCGGATTCCTTACTTTCCTTTTTTTGCAAGGACAAGGTAGATTTTGAAACCTAGATCTGATGAAGCAAGGCGAACATGACTAGGGAGTGTAACGGGTGAAGAAACTCTTCTGTTATCCTGATCAATGACCTGCCTGCCATTGTCAAACCAACCATCCAAAAGTTCAACCAAGTTTTTGAGGAGGTCAAATTTGGACGCAGTTGCCCGGAATTGTCGTGTTCTATTTTTAGAACTCGCCGGAGAAAAACATCGGGCTAAATGGCAACCCCACCAAGAAGCTTTAGCCCAGCATCAAGTAATCTAATCGTTCAACTTGCCTGAGGATTCAGAGGGTTTGGTTTTTTCTATTCTTTATTTCGGGCTTCTTTCCTTCCATATCCTTTACATACATACACATCCCCTTCCTCCGCTAATCCCAGATTGAAAGGTCCTCCTACAGATACGTACTTTAACCGTATTACACGGCAGCCAACTCAGTTTGGGCCGTCACACGTCCACTCGTGTCACAAGCGAAGTCTGCACCCGACGTCGAAGCTTGTCAAGTATTGCGCTGTTTATCATCCCGTTTCCTCTGTGCCACCGTTCCACCATGTTTAGTTGTCTCTCCCTTTCTCTCACTTCTACCCACTGTATGCTTTGCCTTATATTCGAAGATATCACACGTCTCGCCCTAAAACGAACCTCACAGACGGAATAAACCCCACGCTTCTGAAAACGCATTGTTATACAGTATATCGTGAAGGAAAAAGGGCTTTCCTCCAATCATGAAGTGGGCAAATTGCAAGTCCCCCCAAAGCTTGGAATGGTGTGGGTTGGGATGGCTCGTGCTCTGTGTCGCGGGCTAGGACTTCTCAATCAGCTCAAGCTGTCCATGTAAGGGTTTGCGACATGAGACAGCTTTAATTGTTTTGCCCAACTTCAGCCCGGTCTAGACACGGAGATGTGGATCGACTCCTGATAAGAGATCATGGGACTTCAACGATCGAGGCTTATCTGTGGACTTGCTTTTGCGATAAATCTTATATGAAATTGACATCTACACACAACTAAAATACCAACAGAAAAGAACACAGCTCAGGTGCCGGTTCTTGCGTTCTACGATGAACCCCCCATCCCCCCCCCCCCATTCCTCGACCCCGATAGAGGACCCCAGGGCCACCAAATTTTTTGTCTTTTGTATAGATGCTGGAGGGAATAAAACCATGCAGATGCAGGAAGCTTGCAGTATGAACCAGGAGTTACAGAACTTGGCCAGCCAAACTATGCGAATAGTGGACAGGGCAAGAGAGGGTGGGTGGGATAAAAAGGCCGACACAGACCGGCCGACGAGCCGGGTAGGGAAAAGTCTATTTCTATTTAACCGAATGGTCAAGCCAGCAAGAGGCTAGAGACGCTGCGCGCTGCGCTGTGTATTAGTGAAGGATACGAAGGGGGAAGAATGAATAACTGCAGGCGTGGTAGGGTAGGCGTATTACTTATGCTGTTATTATTTCTTCCGATGTATTTTACCAATCATTTATCACCAAGTTTATGCATTGTATTCGTGTGCAGGGAAACAGAGTCAACTCTCCTCCAAAGATCTACGCTTGGGCCAAAATATGTCCCGTACTCTATCGCTATATCGGCCCGGATCCTTCTAGTACGACAAAAGGCATTATGATGATGATGGTGATGGGGCTCTGCCTTGCCCAGACGCGATTAAGACATTCAGACAATAAACAGAGAGTACAGATGCAAAATACAACTTTAGTACGTATGCACTATTATCAAAGGCTAGCGTTCATGTGGTCGTTTGGCCTTGAGTTTGGGTGCAAGGGAGAACAATAGCGGCTTGATCGACCAGGCAAGGCCAGAGCCATGATCAAAACGGATTACAAGCCGCCACTGCGGGCGCTTGAATGTCGACGTTGAAGTGTTACATGACCAAATCCGCGTAAACTAGCCCCCTGAGCCAGGGTTTAGCGGCGGTTTTTGGGCAACAAAAGTCCGCCAGGTTGGACGGAGAGAGAAAAAGGGCATTTGACATTCAGTAAGCTGAAGTAGTTGTCAACTACCGACGGACGCTTGTTACAGGAACAGAAACAACGAGGACAATATGGAAATAGGAGGCTCATGAGAGCTGAGAAAAGAATGTATTCAGAAGGCATAGCTGGGAGGAGAAAAAGCATACCCTGTATCATATACCCAAAAGGCGAAAGTTTCAATGCAATGGAGAAAAGGAAGAAGGTTTGAGGCAAGCTAGGAATCCCAAAAGGGACCGGAGTAAGGCCGTGGGGCACGAATATGGAGATAGGAGGGAGTGAAGGAAGAGCAAGAAAAAGAAAAGAGGAGCGAGAATGGGAGGGGGACAAGAAGACAATAGAGAGCAGATTAAAGCTAGGAAGAAGCAGTAGTTTTGTTGTATTCCTCTCGTTTGTTGTATTTCTGCTGTTTTTATTGTATTTTATTGTATTTATTTTCATTTTCCCGAAAAATTTCCAGGTCGAATGAATCTGGCAACTTCCTGTTTAGACGAAGTTGTGTTGTTGCGAGTAGGGAATGAGAGCGGAGCTGCCTATTAGAGACAATTGGTTGTATTTGACACCGGGTGGAGACGCCTTTTTACTTTTATTTTTCTCTCCTATACTTCATGACGCAAGGGTTCAGTGGAAGTTTTTCTTCGTTTCTTGGGAAGCTTGAACGAGTGTCCCCCAAGTTGAAATACTTCAGCTAGTCGCTCAGGGTTGAGCAAACAAAAAATCTTATCATGGGAGGATCAAAAGGCACCATATCAGGATCTTAATCAGTGGGCGGCTGTAAAGGGAGAACAGGATAGGTCGGGATAAAAGTGCTCAGGCCTAGAGCAAGAGGCGGCCAGCCAGCCAGCCAGCAAGAAGAAGCGCAGGAGCCCCTTTGTCAGCAACAGGCTCTATGCTAGTGCTTTCCCCTTTCGCCTAAAGATCTTCGGGTAAATACAAAAGAAGCGTGTATCGCTGGCGCTGTAGAAGCGGCCCTTTAAACAGACTAGTCGCTACTTTGCTATCCCTCTGGCTAGCAATACAGGAAATTTGCCGAAGACATCATATGCGGATGTGTAAGCTCGGCATGGTGGCGATAGGACAAGGGCATAAGATCGGTCCTATGGAGAGCTAAAAGTAGGGGACTGCTACAGCTTAGATTTAGAACTCTGACAGCGACGGCTTCAGCAAGGACGACGGGAGCAGGAACGGGCTTGCAAGGGAGTCGGAGGCAAGGGGGAGAGAGATACAGGGTGATGGTATCATTTTCACCGTGTAGTCTGAAGGAGAGCGAGCCGGGCTGCACCCATCATTCCACCACTCCTTATTCTCACTCATGGCAGAAGACGTTGATGCGAGCAAGACTGGGAACCATCACAGCTCGCCAAGGGCGGCCAGACAGCAAAAGACAAACTCGAATCTAGGCTGGCTCGTCGTCTGCTGGGTTGGGATGGACAGAGGCCTCTTAATCGATAAAATACGATAAATGTTCTCCGCAAGAAGCCCTAGTCAGAAGAAATGGAAGAAAAAGGAAAAGAGCTGACAGGTGGGGCCACATCAGGTTGTCTTTTGGCCTATTCTCGGCCTGGTACTCGGTGTATACTGTGCGAAAGCCAAAGGTTCTGCACGGTCCTGAGGCTGTGCCTGGGGTAGACTACACAGACAGTTGGAAGCGTGAGACTGGACAAGCACAGTGTATAGTGCTTCTTACCGATCAGGTACAAAGCATGATTCTGAATCTCCACTATTCCGCCGGCCAAACCACCGTCAAGTCGAACAAGCAGGAGAAACAAGTTTGCCAGAGAGGCGAGAGATAGAGAGGAGAGAAGATGCAGCCGCCAAGTGCGGTATAGCGCAGCACAGCATAGGGGGAAGGGAGGAAGAAGAAGAGGAAGAAGAAAAAAAAAAAAAGACACAAGAACAAACAACAAACTTTGCAGGCGGTATCTGTCTTCTGCTACCAATCCCGGGGAAGACAAGTTTTCTCTTTCTGGGTAAATTCAAATTCATATGACGACTCCCCCACTCCCACTTTTTTTCATTCGTTTATTTCGGGGCTTTAATTCTTTTTATTCTGTTAAAGACGGAAAGACCGCTTAAACCGATTTTTTGCTGGCCCACTGAGGCAAGTGCCTAAACCAAAGTCTCTCGATAGGGCAAACCGGACAATCATCAACCACCAAGCACGGCGGGCACACATACTCTGCCATTTCGCCTGTACATTTTCAGTTCCCAATATATTTTTCTCTCTTCTCGCTTGGCCCGACAAACTTCTGTCGAGTTTTATTTCATCTTTTCCTTTTTGCTTGGGGCTCGTTTTGTCTTGGCTTCGCCTTCGACGACTTCTTTGGGCCTCCTGCCAACGATTTAACTGCTCATTCATTATTATTTCCAACGCGTTTGCTCGCTTTCTCATACTGCCGACAAACTCATTCGTACAGCGTACAGCTCGGTACTTAACTCAAAACGCCAGCACCGAGGGCCTACTTGCATACTATCCACGCTGCTAATCTGGAACCGGCACTCTCGCTTTGTCTTGCTTTGTTTTAAACTCGCTTGTTACCTGCTGCTCTTCGCCCATCACCTATCGCGCGCCTGAAGATTCACTGCTCATCATTCTCGCCACCATTCACCTGCTTACCAAAACGCTTTGGACTATGCGCATTACTCGGCCCTAGCTATACACACAACACTTGTCATCGCCTTCTACTTCCATCTTGTATCGACGCGCGACCTCTATTGCTGCCCCAGCCTCCGTTCGTGAGGTCTGGCATTGTCCCGTCCGCCCCTTCGTTCCATACTTGTTGAGATTTGTCTCCCTACCCTCCCTCTTCTATCGCTACTTCAGGCCACGAGAGTCTGGACATTCACCCCCGACACCTACAACCAACAATGACCATGGATCCTCCTAGCATGAGCGAGTTCGCCTCGGACCGCTTCTTCTCCAAGCTGCAGGAACACGAGACCCAAAATGCCGCTTCTTCTACTGCCGTCATTCCCACATCGTCAACCTTTATCTTGCCTGTTCGCGACGGCCGCAATATAGACGGCGCTCCTACTTTTGCCGTTGATTCCAAGCAGAAAGCCCGTTTTGGTTCAACCTTGCGCTCCAAGCTTCTTAAGACACACTCCGGATCCGAGTCAGACTTTGTAAATTATTCTGCCAGGAACGACTATAGCCGTCGCCGAAGGTATGCTACCTACTCGTCCGTCTTTCTCCGCTTCACATCATCTTGATCCTAACCTTTTATTCCTCTAACTTGCAGCATCCAACCCCTTGATATTCTCTTCCGCAACCTCCCTGTCGAACTACAACTTCAGATCTTTGAGCTATTGCCATTTTCCGACATCATCAACCTGCGCCTCGTCTCCCGCTCATGGCATGAAATGATTTCAGCCAACCAGATTGCTCTGGCTAGATTCCACCTCAAACAAGATATACCCGCCTACGCCTTGAGACTGTACCCCATCCCAAACAGCCCCGATGACTGGTTCTACCACATGTGCGCTCTCTGGAGCCGCCTGCATATCGCTGCTAAAATGGCTCATTTGACCTGTGAATGGGTCATGACCGAAATCTTTCTCCGAAGAACACCTTGCCAGCGAGCCGAGTTTGCTTCTCAAAGAGAACGAATGCGTCGTCGTCTCATCCCCTTGATGCTCACGATTTTCCATTTTTTCGAGTCGTACCGTCAACTGCACCTTGAGTTTATACAAAACAACCCTGGCTATGGCTTGCGTTTTGAGCCATACACTGTGAATCCCATCGAGGCCAAAATAATGGCGACCTACGACGACTACACCCTGCTGCGAGTCCACGAAGTTTTCCCGGTTGTGATATCGACATTCTGTCGCCAGCTGCGTCCTCCGACCTACGTCGGTACCATTGAAAGAAATATTAGAGGTTATCTTAAGGACAAGCTCTCTGATGAGATGACGGCTGCTATCCTGTGCATTGGGGGCCCCTATCAAATGATCCGTTTCTGGGAGATTATTGGTTACAACCATCGTCGCAACGCCGTGGATCATTGGTTCGATGACCTGATGGTTGACCGGAGACGGCTCATGCAAATTCCCAGCAACGGAACGGGCCTTATTAGCAACCAAAACCCGCCGCCACCCATGCCACAGGCGCCTACAAAGTCGAAACATAGATTATTTGGCCGCCTTGGTCGAAAAAAGTCCAACGCCACTTTCCGTGAGACCGCCAAGCATGTCGAACATGCCCCGCCTGTTCCTGCAGTTCCCTCGTCGTTCCAGATAACCGGCGGCCCATCTCACCAGCACGAGTACAACCCCTTGGCTCCCGAAAACGACCCCCTTCTGCGTGGCCGGCCCATGGCCCCGTTGCCTTCGCAATATGTTAGGCAGCTGCTGCCTGACATGCCAGTTCTCCAGCAAATTTGGATGGTCACAGCCGAGGCACTGATTATGGAGCGGCGCATTGTAGAGCGACCGCAGGACATTAAGCGCAACGGCCATGTTTTGTTTGATCTCATTCGCGAGCCAACAATGGCGGATGAGGACGAGATTTGGTACGGTCGCGAGACGCTTGACTCCATGCAGCCGCTGGTTAAGCAGATGGACGAGATGGACATTGACAGCCCCATGATGTAGATGGCCTGTTCCAGTCCTGCTTGGCCGTCGCTTTGGCTTTGTGGTTTGAGCAGCAATTGACAACGCAGCCGGCCTATTGACGTGACACGACACACATTTATCATTCTCGTTCCTTTTTTTTTTTTTCTTTTTTCGCTTTTCCTTTGTATTTGTACGTTTCCTTTGTCTATGAGTAGGCGCCTGAAGGCTTTTGTTTTCTCCGCTGCTTACTGGCCCTTGGTGCCATGATATCCGCAAGACTTCAAACCTTTTGTGTTTTTTAACAAGTCTTTGCTTGCATTCCTTTTTTTTCTTTTTTTCTCTTCATTTGTCTTGCGCTTCTTTTCTTCTTGCCCTTGTCTATCATTCCCTTCCTTTCCTTATGCCTTTTGGTTTGCTACTGAGATATCTGCACTGGCAAGTTTTGTTTTCATTTTACCATGTTTTTCCTTTCTTTTTTTTTCTTTCATTTTTCTTGGGAGGGCGCAAAATTTTGGGGCTGGCTGGTATGGAGTTCCAGCAGCGGCGTACTTTTTCTTTTTATGTTTTTTGGGTGCTTGTAATTATACTAAATCGCGCGGGTTTTGGGTTGTGCTTTTCTTCTTGCTGGTTCATTTTTTTTTTCTTATTTTTTGTTGCCGTTGGTTTTCTTTTCCACATGGTTTTCTATACAGGTACAGCGGACGAAAAGGACGGTTGGGGGAAAGATTCCGTAAACAATTCGAGGATAATTCATGCTTTATTTCTCTTTCCCTTCTCCTAAGGTCTGGACATTACTAGAAGACAACCGTTATGTGTGTAAGCGTTGAACCTATAACCACCAAAGTAACTTGCAAAGAATACGACAAGATGGAAGTGAACTGTTTTTGGTAAACGGCCCAACAACAAGGACAAAGGATATGTATATGTATGCAGGTTATATGTAACTAAACAAAAAACGACAAAGACAGCAAACGCAGCATTTGATATGTAGGAGAAGCATCAAAAGGGAAGAAAAAAAATACAGCCAAAAAAGAAAGAAATAAAAGGCAAAATACACAGATAAAAAATAGGAAAAAGAAAATAGGAAATTCAACGGCGAAGGAAAAAGAAAAGTGTATTTTGAGGATCACAAGAAAGAAAATGGAAAATAGAAGAAGTGTGAATAGGACAAAGAGATAACCGACGAAAGACTAGACAAGGATAGAAGTGGGTGAGAGACAATGAATAGGCTTGTAAGAAAACAGACAAGACAAAAAGCATGCGAGTGTACGAAATGGTTACAAGGTGAAAAGAATAAGGGCGGCCTAGGAGGCAAAAGGATACAGAAAAGAGACTGGCTCTTAGGGAAGGGGCGAGGCGGCAGAGGGTGCAGATAGAGCATGCCCTTGCTTTTCACCTTCATGAATGCGCGCGTCTTGGTCTTCTACTTCATCGTCCTGTCTCTCCTTCCACCCTTGTTTGTTTGCAACCTCTTTCCCATTGTCCATGAGCGTCACTCAAGAGAATAGAAGCCTCCATCGGACGAATAGGAGACAAAGGCTGCTCCTAGTATTTCACCAAGTAGCTGAGCCTAAGCCTTCCTACCAATACACATAGCCGTCAGAATCTGGCCGAGTGTGAATTTCTCATGTATTTGTGCTCCTAATTTCGAGTCGACAAAGCCGGCTGACGGACTGGAAGCCTTGTTTGCTTGTGTTATTTCAGTAGTACTGATACCACTAGGCAACAACTGTCCCTGCGTGCTACCGTCGTTGGTTCAACTGGTACATTCCATCATCCACTGGGGCATGAGATTCAAATGAGTATCCCATTGGCGCCCCAGCAGCTTGATGCGGCATCTGTCTTCTGCGCATGTTCATGCCGTACGCGTTTGATTGCTGCTGTTGCTGTTGCTGCTGTTGGGCTGCTTGCGCCTGGGCTCTAACTTGAGCCTGGGCCGAAGCCTGCGAGTGTGGGAACTGCATGCCACGTGCTGCACCCGAGGCGGCTGGATTTGCGCCAGGCATCAGATCGAACATAGGGTTATTAAATCGATACATGTCTGGTGGCTGTTGCGTAGTCCCTGATGCCCCAGCAGACTGTGCAAACAACGATGCATCGGGCCGTGACCCCGGCTGGTATTGAAAGTTTGCGTTGGCCTGCGGAGGCGGAAGTTGCTGGGCGTTGGCCTGCTGCTGCTGTTGTTGCTGGAAGCTATGAGATCCAGAGGCAGACATGTATGGAGACGGGGCGGTGACCGCGGTAATGGAATGCAGAGCCGGATGGTTGACCTTGGATGGAGGGTTTGCCGTCGCAGAACCGCGGAGCTGTGGGAAGCGACTGGACATCATGTGCTGCTGCTGCTGTTGCTGCTGCTGAGCTTGAGGATATTGCTGTTGCTGAGCCTGTTGCTGGGCATGCTGAGACGTGGCGTGTTGATGTGGGCCTTGCTGGGTGTGTGATTGTTGAACCTGCTGCTGCTGCTGCTGTTGCTGCTGCTGCTGTTGTTGTTGCTGCTGTTGTTGCTGTTGCTGCTGCTGAGGCGGAACCATTGGATTTGTTTGCTGGCTGTGATTTGCATGTAGGCCCCGATTTTGCAAATGCTGTGACTGTTGGTAGCCAAGGGCAGCTCGTTGAGTTTCTGTACCGGCATGCGTGTGATGGTTCTGCGACATGGGATTTTGCATCGACGTCATTCCTTGACTGGGACTGCTCTGAGCAATCATCTGGTTCTGTTGCAATGACGGGGCGAACGAAGAGCCCATAGATGCTTGCGATTGGCTTGAGTCGGTGGTAGGCCAGGTGTTTGTACCCGACTCACCGGCAACCCGAGGACGCTTGGTCTGTGAGGCATGTGGTGCAGTCCATATGCGCTGCTCTTGCTCCGCAATTTGGGATGTGGCTTGAGTATATTGGTCGTTGGGAACTGGCATGGACTTGCGTTTGCGTGTGGCAGCTTCCTGAATTGATGTGGCGCTAGATATCACAGGCGTGCCCTGCGGCATTTGGCCCTGGGTAATCTGATTCTGCTGCATGGAGTTAGGGGACATCTGCCCTTGGCCCTGAGCCATATGACTCTGTGACAGTTGGTTTTGGGGCATTTGCGGTTGTTGTATCTGGGTCGACTGTATTTGATTGACATGGCCACCAAATTGCTGAGACAGAGTTGGGGTGCTGAGAATAGGCTTTTCAGGAAATTGCATGTTGTGGTTGTCTATCATCGGCGGTTCTTCGGCTGCAACAGCAGCTTGTTCCGGCTGACCGGCGGAAGCTTTGGAAGCTTTTGGGCGTGATTTATTTGCCGGAGAATCTATACCAGGGCTCTCATTTCCAGCAGTTCCTGGCTGATCACCACCATCGGCGGTGGAATCCTTGGGCTTGTTCTTAGAGCCCTTTGGCCTTCCTCGTCGCTTCATAGCTGCAGAAGAGTCAGCTGTGACGGGAGTAGACGGTGGTATCGTTTCGTCAGCAGCCGTTGAAGAGATGGCCTGTTGCTGGGCTGGCATGGAATTCATAACAGGTCTGCGTCCATCGATGACGGAGTCGTCCATATCTACCCAACTGTTTTCACCCGGGTCGTTCACGCTTTGGCCGTGCATGGGGGTAAACGAAGTATGGCACTGGCCTAGAGAGCCGGACTGTTGCCCTTGCTGGCGGGACTGTGAAGAAGAGCTTTGACCGCCAGCGACCGATGAATTAACATGCTCATCATCAGTTGCGGGCTCAGAGGCGGGTTTGGGCTCGGTATGCGTCGTCCCGTTTTGTGCGTCCTTTTTCTTCTTGGCCATGGGGCCTTTCTTGATACCCTTATCCTTACGGGCTTTGGTGCCCTTACTGCCCTTTGGACGGCCACGCGGCCGTTTTGCTGGCAAGATGGCCATTTGGACAGAGTCGGCTGCCGTGAAGCTATTGCTTTGGAAAATTTCACTAAGCCATGAAATCAGGTTTGCGCCCGATCCGTTGGAATTGGCGCTCGCGGGGAAAATAACATTCTCCGGAGAATTTGTCGGTTGTCCGCCACCAAAGTGGACTATGGAATTACACAGCCGCTCGACTACTTTGGTTGGCTGCAAATTTTGCAACAGGTTTAATAATCGAGCTTGCTCTTCTTTGATGGAAGTAGCATCAGAAGCAGATGCGGTGCCCTGGTTCTGAGCTGGAGGGAGGATGGACTGCATTAGATTTGACTGCGGTTGCATTGATGTCTGTATAGGGAGTCCAGTGTGTGATTGCTGCATTTGCGCAATAGGCTCTTGCATCTGTTCAGTCGGACTGTTGTCGTCGCGAGAAGATGTGGTCGAGGTTCTAGAGGCAGATAGAACGGGAAGCGGAACCGTGTGTTGGCGGGGGAATTGGGTAAGAGTGTGGTTGAGATTAAAGGTGTTATCGTCTGAAGAAGTGGACGTGGAAACGGTAGGCGAGGTTTTTGTAGAAGACGATGTGCCAAGGCCGGCCAGAACAGTATTGGGGGTGTGTCTAATGGCGGATTTCTTCTGGAGCGCGTCTTTTTGGGTGAGTTTTGCAGCGATTACAGTGCCCTTGTTGATGCGCCGTGCTTGAAGCTCGTTGGTTTCGTTGGTTAGCTTCCGAGTTGGTTTCGCGTTGTGTGTAGATGATGTAGCGGCCTCAGAGCGAAAGTTCATAACACCAAAGTTTCCAAAGTCGGAGATGGCGGTAGCGTGCAGTTTGCTAGGAACGTATCTTTTACGACCGTCTTTTGCATTGGCTTCTGCACGTGGCGCAAAGGAGATAGGGAAAGCTATGGGGGGGCTTAAAAGTCAGCAAAGGAGGCAAGTAACGATGGGGGAAAAAGGTAGACAGGGCGTGAATTTTTGCTTGGTCCAAGATGAGAAAACAACATGTAGACATGGGAGACTAGACGGCGGATAAGCCAAAAACATGCTTCTTTTTGAGCGGAATGAGAGGAAGCGGGCGAGAGGACAAGGGAGACAGAACAAAGCAGGAGAAAGAGACGCGGCAGCAAGGCAGGACAGAATAAGGGAAGGGAAGATGAGCGTACCTTTGGAATTGACTTTGAAGCGAATATTGGAGGACGAGGAAGCTCCTGGTTGAGTCCGGACGGATTCTGGTGGCCGAGACCTTCCTGACGTGTCGGCTGCGGAATCAGAGACTAATGGAGATAGAAAACAAGGGCGAAATGGGTCAGTCAGCAGGACAGATCGAATTTATGGTCTATAGATAGAATGTATGTGTATGTATGTGTGGTATGGCGTGCAACGCAGAGCGAATCTAGTATATGTTGTGGGAGATAAAGCGAGCTGGAAGGCGCTAAATGCAAGGCTATGCAGACAAGGCCGGGTTAAAAAGGCGAAGTAGATATTGAAGGAAAGGGGAGAAAAGAGATTAATCGCAGGTTTTCTGCTGGGCGAAGATTTTTTTTTGAAGAGGCCAAGGCCAGAGGACACAAAGACTTTAGGACCGCAAAAATCTGAGGCCGATGAGACAGAGCAGCATCACGATGAAATCGCGTCAGGCACGTGGATTTTTTTTTGGGGGGGGGGGGGGGGGGAAGCTAATATGCAAATTAAGGGCCTTGAAAG